>CABHPP010104306.1:0-13380 GCA_902168425.1 Peromyscus attwateri
TCACAGAGATCCTCCTGCCTCTGCCTCCCAAGTGCTGGGATTAAAGGTGTGTGCGACCACCGCCTGGCTCCCCCTTTTTTTGAAACAGGGTCTCCATGTAACCCTGGCTGTCCAGGAGACCCTGTCTTTTTTTTTATTTTATTTTTTGGTTTTTCGAGACAGGTTTTCTCTGTGTAGTTTTGGTGCCTATCCTAGATCTCACTCTGTAGACCAGGCTGGCCTCGAACTCACAGAGATCCTCCTGCCTCTGCCTCCCCAGTGCTGGGATTAAAGGCGTTCGCCGCCGCCGCCGCCGCCGCCAACACCACCACCACCACCTGGCTGAGACCTTGTCTTTAAAAAAAAACAGTCCACATGAGGCTTGATTAAAGCCACTTGATGAGGGGAGAGTTTGTTTTTTTAGCCCATGGTGTGATGATAGAGTTCATCAAGGCAGGGAAAGCATGGCAGTGGGAACAAGAGGCCAGCTGGGTGTGGGGAGCCACAGTCAAGAGAGATGAGTACTGATGCTCAGTCTTCTTCTTTTCATTTAGTCCATACAGTGGTGCCCCCCACACTCAGGATGGGTCCTTCCTCCTCAGTTAAACCCTTTGGAAACATCCTCAGAGACACACCCAAAGGTGTGTGTCCATGGTGATTCTCAATCCTGTTAAGTTGCTTTTGATGGGTATTTTGTTACAACAACGGAAAAAAAGTAAGTCATCACCACTTTCACCCTCATCATCATCAAGACCATCATCCTTTTTTTCTCACCACCTGAGCATGGTTAGAGTTGCCATAGGGTCCTCGGTATTGATGATAGCCATGTTCTGGCTGATGGTTATGATAAATGGCGCTGGTAGTGGCGCTGGTTACCGGCGGAAAAGTCACGGGCCACGGCCACGACTACCAGAGTTACAGAGAGCTTTACTAGAAAGAAGTAGGGGATAGGAGGGAGGAGAGCCAGGCCTGGAGAGAAAGAAAGATGGCGGGAGCAGAGTGGGAACAGAGAGAGAGAACACACAGAGAGGGTGGGGGTCCATGTCCGGCTTTTTAAGGCGGATACGTAGGCGGATATGTAGTCGGATACGTAGTCGCCAGCACCCGCTGATGATGTAAGACACAAGACCCCAAGCTGCACATGTGTGGGAGTGAGGGCAGGATCCTAACACTGGCCTTGCCTAACTTCCTTAGAACCCACTGTGGTTCCCTGAGCCTTGCTCCCTGCCAAGCGCCAACCTCAATACAGGCACAGAATGAATGGCTGCGTCTCTGCTCTTCAGTTACATCCCAGTGCCATCCATGAGGAACAAGGACAAGAAAGTGTGACTGTGCAGCATTTCACTGGCTTCAACTTTGTTTAATGAAAAAGAATGGCTTCTGTCCAGGTTTGCTGAAGAGAGCCCTGCTTCCTGTTGTTGGAGTGGCTTCTCTGACTCACTCAAAGTGCTTCCCTGGGTCATACAGATGTGCAGGTGAAGAAGCCGAGGCTCCAGGCATACAGCTGGTGAGCCAGGGAACTGGACCTTCTCTACTCCCACTTCCAGCTCTCCGTCTGCTGCTCTCCTTCACATTCCCAGACAGGAAACTGTAACGGGTGGCTGGACCAACATGGAACCCCTCGGGGACCTGCTGAGGATCTGTGAGTCACCTGCAGCCACGGAGGAGCTTTTTGTGGTCTTGGCTTTTAACTCAAGGTTTGAGGCCATGTAGAGACAGGCAGCTTTCACTTTCAATGAAGGCATTTGGGTCTCAGCCAGGATTGATCTACGCTTGGCTCCCTGTCTGCCAGACAACCTTAGAATCCATTATGGATGAGCTAGAGCAGGATCCATGGAGAAGATGCTACTGCTGGCCACAGGTTGAGCGACACCAGCAGTTTCTTCTCCCTCCAAGACTCAGTCTCCTGGTCAGTACCAGGGCGTCTTGTCTTGTGGAACCTGCTTCACAGCAAGGTTCCTGCAGGACCCGGGGGAGGAGGAACTGAGCCTCGTTTCACCTCAGGGATGACATCACACTTGGTTTCGGGAAGTATCAGATGGGGAGAGGGCTGCCTCTGCCCTTAGCCCTCTTAGTTCCTTTCTGTCGCTGTGATCAAATGCCCTCACACAAAGCAACTCAAGAGAGAGGGTTTATTCAGCTCACAGCTTGAGGTTTCAGTCTGTCATGACAGGGAGTCACAACAGTAGGGAGCTTGAGAGGGAGCTGGTCCCCTTACATCCCGAGTCAAGCACAGAGAACAAATTATTAACGGATGCTAGTCCTCAGCTTGCTTCTTCTACTTACACAGCCTAGGATCCCCTGCCGAGGGAATGATGTTACCCATAGTGGGTGGGTCTTCCAATTAACTCCAATTAATGTAATCAAGATTGTTCTTCATAGGCATGCCTAAGGGCCTGCCTCTCAGGTGGATCTGCATTCTGCCAAGCTGACAAGTAACCATTGCATTCCTTACGTGGGCATCTAACATGGACCTCTTCAATAGAAATGCAGTGTGAGCTGTGTGGTTTCAAGTTTTCCTAGTACATTACAAAAAGTAGTAAGAATCAGGGGGCAATCATTTTGTCAAAGTTTTGTTTTTGCTTTTGTGTGGGTCTTTTGCCTGCTTGTATGTCTGTGTGCCACATTCATGCATTGCCAGTGGAGGCCAGATGTTGGATCCCCTGGGACTGTAATTACAGATGGTGGCTGTGAGCTGCTGTTTGGGTGCTGGAAATCAAAACTGGGTCCCCTGAAAGAATAACCAGGATTCATAACCGAGCCATCTCTCTAGCACCAGGTTGCAATACCTGTAATAGCCTGGTGGTGGTGGTGCATACCTTTCGTACCAGCAGAGGCAGCTGGATCTCTGAGGCCAGCCTGAAGTACAGAGTGAGTTCTAGGACAGCCAGAGCTACACAGAGAAACCCTGTCTTAAAAAACAAAAAACAAAACAAAACAAAAAAAACCCAATACTTATAGTAATTAAGTTGCATCAGTTATGCCCCAAGTGTCTCTAAAAATAAATAAATAATTTATTATTTTGTTTGTTTGAGACAGGGTCTCTCTTCATAGCCCTGGCTGTCCTGGAACTCACTGTGTAGACCAGGTTGGCCTTGAACTCACACAGATCGACCTGCCTCCAGAATGCTGGGATTAAAGGTGGACACCTTTTTCATTTTATTTTATTTTTGAGAGAGGGTCTCACTGTGTAGGCTTTGCTGTCCTGGAACTCACTATGTAGTCCAGGCCAGCCTCAAACTCTCAAGAGATCTGTCAACCTTTGCCATCCAAGTGCTAAGATTAAAGGCATGCACCACTACACCTGGATAATAGAATTTTTTTAATGAGACATTAGACATTTTTCTCTATTATTGATCACCAAAATCATCTTGATTATGACCACCATCACTGCCATTACCATCCTCATCATCAGCACCACCATCAGCACCACTGCCATTATCATCCTGGTTGTGTTTATAGCTCCATCTCTGTTGGTTGAATAGCCTTCGACAGAATGCTGAACCTCTTGGCACTCAGTTCCTCTCTTGTACCTCCTATTTCAAATGGCGCTGTAAAGCTTGGTGGAAGTAGGGCATGGTGATAAGCCTAGCCTAGACTCTGTCAGCAGGAAATGACTTACGGTGGCAGCCTAGACAGCAACCCACCCTGACCACAGGTGGAGCTGTAAAAGTTCCGTGGGCACAGAACCCTCACTAGCCGCACACTCAGCTAACAGGGCCAACTATGCCACAGGGCCCTGGTTGCAGAGCCTCGTCAATTTGGTGGAAGGTCACATACTTACGTACTTGGTGCAGCAATTGGATCTCAGGGCTCTGGGTGCAGGTGCCCTGCTTTAGGACCACTGGTCAGCTGGACTAAGGTCCCCCACTGTTTCTATCTACCTGCTCCCCACCACTGCCCACCAATGACCACATACTTAGCCTCTCCTTCTTGGCAAAGGGTCTCTGAATTGTAAGAACCCCAGAAACTCCCCAGCTAAGACTCATAGCAATGGTGGAGAGGGTGCTTGAACTAACCTTCCCCTATACTGAGATTGGTGTCTACTCTAATTGTCATCATAGAACCTACATCCAGTGACTGATGGAAGCAGATGCAGAAACCCACAGCCAAGCATTTGGCCAAGATCCTGGAGTTCAGTTGAAGAGAGGGAGGAAGGATTATGGGAGCAAGGGGGGGTCAGGATCATGATGGGAAAACTCACAGAGATAGCTGACCCAAGCTAGTGGGAGCTCATGGACTCTGTACTGACAGCTGGGGAGCCTGCATGGGACCACACTAGGCCCTCTGAATGTGGGTGAAAGTTACGTGGCTTGATGTGTTTGTAGGTCCCCTGGCAATGGGACCAGGACTTATCCCGGGTATGCAAACTGGCTTTTTAGAGCCCATTCCCTATGGTGCGATGCCTTACTCAACCTTGATGCAGTGGGGAGGGACTAGGTCTGGCCCCAACTTGGTATGCCAGCCTGTGTTAACTACCCAAGGGAAGCCTTACCCTCTATGAGGAGGGGATGGGTGGGGGTGGGGGAAGGTGGGGGGTAGCGGGAGAAGGGGAGGGAGAGGGAATAGGGATTGGTATGTAAAAGGAAAGAAAAAAATTTTAAATAAAAAAAATTATTTGAAAAAAACCCCCTGAAACTGTCTGAATAAGTCAATAAAGCTCTGGCAGTACCTCCAATATTCCCCCAAACTACAGAGCTTCTAGGAGGAAGCCAGGGCCTGAGCATGGTGAGACAAGCAGGCTCGTCCCCACGTCCCTTCCCCTGCACCCTTTCCAACAGGAACTCCTGGGCCGCTGTTGCTTTGCTGCTCCTCTGCCCAAACCTTCATAGTCCCCGGAGGAAGAGCAGACGCTCCCGGAGGCCCAGAAGACCTCACAGAGCACCTCTCTAGAGTACCGCTTTAAGTGTCCCAGCAAGCCTAAATAGTCAACTCCTATGCATCTGCAGCCTCTGGGAGGCTATTACATTATAGGAAGCTCCCATGATCCCCTGGTTCCTAGAACATTCCAGTCCATATGAAGTGCTTGATTTCCTGTTTCTGGCAGGGAATCTGCATGGATCTGGGAGCTAGAGAGCAGCTGATATAATTATCTGGAAAAGCCCACAGCATTTATTTCACGGGTGGATAGCATTTAAGACAAAGTCACTCAGGAGGCTAAGACAGGAGGATTGCCTCAAGTTTGAGCTACAGTGTGAGACTCTTATCTCAAAAACAAAGGGGAAAAAAGTCGGGTATTGGTGATGCATGCCTTTAATCCCAGCACTCGGAAGGCAGAGGCAGGTGGATCTCTAAGTTTGAGGCCAGCCTGGTCTACAGAGCAAGTTCCAAAGACAGCCAGGACTACACAGAAAAACCCTGTCTCAAAAAACAAACAAACAAACAAACAAACCTGAGGTCAGATGCAGCATGTACAGGGCCTGCATGTGAAACTCAACCCCTCTTAGAAAAAGTGCTCACCCACTCGCCTCAGAAGGTGATCTGTAAGCCTGTGTAGGCCTGCCTCTTGGGCAGTGCTGAAGAACAGAGCCCACCCACAGTTAATTATGGTGGCAAATGTGATGTGCCACAGTGACAGGTGAGGCATTTGGGAAAGGAGCACAATTTCTAGGCTGGGACACTTGAGCTTTGAAGTCATGTGGCTGGACCTGTGACCTTTAGTGGCCTTTGATGAAGTCTTGTCTGTGGTAAGGAGGAAGAGAAAGACACACTTGAGGGAAAGAGGAAGGTCCCAGGCCCTGGGAGGGACATAAACAGGCAGATGGCAGAAGGAGCCAGGCGTGGGCCCCACCCCTGAGAGCACATTCTGGTCTTCCAGGCCGTCCATCCCCGACCTGGAATCTAGGAGGGGATTCTCAGCATTCCTGCACCAAGCTGTGCCTGAGAGGTTTTTGAGAGGGTATCTACATTTCATCTTGACTTGGTTCAGCCTTCAGATGTGCCCCTGTACAAGGAGGTGATGAAGAAGGCCTGCAGGAAACTTTATCTCTCAGTGACCTGTCTAAAGGCCAGCTCAGGGCTGAGGTAATGGGTGTTCAATGAGCCAGTCTTTCCTTAGTGGGGAAATCTTCACAGCCAGCAGGAGTGAAGCATGCCAGGTCCTGGCAGAGGCGCTGGGCCTGTTGACTGATGGCCCTGTTTTTCCCCTGCACAGCAACAAACCCACCATAATTAAAGACCAGCTCAGTGGAGGGCTCAGAGAATCCAGAGGTGAGAGAGAGGTCCTAAGGGAGAGTGAGAGGCCACAGATAGCTGTAGGGGGAATGCTACACTCAGGAGTGAGGTGTCGAACCTGCAGGGACCCCGGCTTTGAGGTCTATTTTTACCTTCCTCAACAACTGCTGTAGTAGATGAATGAAAAAATATGAGGACATGACCGCTCCTAGGTATGGTTGAGGAGGTTTGCTGTAGATATGAAGGAGAGCACAGCCAGAGGCGTCTGAAAGGGTCCAGACTGAACCAGGACAGCAGGCTGAACTGGGCCATGGCGGTGTGTGTGTGTGTGTGTGTGTGTGTGTCACAGAGTGAAAAGGGTAGAGAAGGAGGCCAAGAGAGCATGTAACCAAAATGGCTGAGGTTATATAGGATCAGAAGCCTGGGGGAGTGGGGGAGCCAGCCCCTGGGAGGGAGATTAGGGTAGGGGGTGGGGTGAGAAGTGCTGAGAGAAGCCACAGGTAGAGTGAGACTTGTCCCTGGTTTCTTTGACACCTAACAGCAGGGACTGTGTCAGGGGACAGGGCAGTGTATACACACCCATGGAAGCCAGTATCACACACGTGGCAGGCAAACACTCGACCACTGAGCCACACCCAAGCCAAGGGTTGGGGACTCTTCACCTGGAACACAAGGGAAGCAGAGCTGGAGCTAAAGGCTTTGGCAAGGATTCTTCTGAGGCCAGTCCTTCAGGGAACAGTGCGAGAAGCGAGGAGGACCAAGCAGGACAGACAGGGCCCTAGAGGCTGGTCTTGGCTGGGCGATCTCCATGAAGCTGGGCACTCAGTCACACTCAAGGGTACTCTACAGAGCTGGCCACCACTCAGGACTTGGGTACTTACCCATAGCTATCAAAGGGCAGCTATGCCCATTAGAAATGGGCATGTGGGTACAGGTGTGTCCCAGCCATCTTATTCTCCCTGCCGACCGAGAACTATAGCAGAAAGTAGGTACAGGAGGGGCATGATTAAGGTTGGGGTTGGCATGAACTCATTATTGTCTATGGATACAAGGTGTGCAGCTTGCTGGTTGGGGTTGGTAGTTAGCATTTGCAGTGGTGTCAAAAGGCCCGGAACTTGTGATTTTCTGTGTTGGCCCTGGGCATGCCAAGTCACTGAGATAGCCCAGGAGCTCTCGGATCTATGGTCATCATGGTTACACCCAGGAGGTAGGGCTGACACAGGGTTCATCCACCTTAGATGTCCAGACATGGTGGTGACCAGGGCAGCTAAGGGGCTCATAAATGGCATCCAGGTGACTGTATGACAGAGGGAAACACTCTGGGTGCTCTCTGAGGTGCTCCTGTGCAGATGCACAGTAGTTAAAGTAAAGATTGGTTACTATGAGATCTGTAAGTACTGGTCATTGTCACCTGTAAGGACAGGAGTGACAAAATCAGCAGTTAGGGCCTGGATGCCCAAGTCCTTACCTCTCATCTCTGCTCCTGACCTGGGCCCCTGGGGCACAAGAAGAAGGCTATCCTTACTGTGGCCAGCATGGGTGTGCTTTCTGCCCCTCCCTGAGAAGGAGGTAACTAACTTTTCTTCCCCAGGGGCCGGGAGATACCTGGGCACCCTCAGCCTGAAGAAAACAGGTCACGAAGAGATAGGAGAGGCTTCCAGAGTGGGGATGGGCCTTTCTTTGTAACCCCTCCTGGAGCTTCCGGAAAAGGAGGAAGGGGTTGAGTTGGTGAGCAGTTCCACCCCTGCACAGGGCCCCGCCTCCACACCCAGCTGTGGGCAGGAAAAGGCTGAGTGGCAGGGGTAGCCAAGTCTGCACACAGGCCTGTCCCTTCCCTCCTGGCTCTGATCAGGCCCGGAAGAGGCCATGCTGTGGTTCCCTGCCTCCAAGGGCCAGGATAGGGGAGCCAGACCTTGAGGAGATGGGATGCGGTGGGGGCGTGGAGAGGCCAAGAACACTTACCAGGCTAGAGAGCAGGTGGTAGAGCTACCAGCAAGCAGCACTCACTGTCTCTTGCTCTCTTTGTTCCAGTGTTGGCCTCTATTGGAAAGCCTGCCCCCTCCCTGGGAGAGCCACTCAGCTACTGTTGCTCTTTAGAGATAGTGCCATAGTTCAGGGCCATGGAAGGCTGGACAGAGGTCGTCTGTTACAGCTCCTCTGTGGCCTGTCTAGAAACAACCTCACTGGGACATTTGTGTGGTTCAGTGCCGCTCCGGGCTTGGGTCTGGGCCATCATTCTCTGGTTGGTTTGGGCTTGTCCTTCCCAAATCCCCACTCCAGTCCTGATCTGGTTTCACTGCCTAGATTGGGCTAGTATAACCACAGACACCCTTCTGATGCCGAACTCATTTGGAAAATGCCGATGACTAATCTGGCTGCCTTCCCCCCATCTTCTTCACATGGGTGTGGGCTGAACACTCGCCCCTGCCCCCACCCCACTCCTGTTAGTAATTTGCCAAAGGCTCCTGGCCACAAGCCCCACTGGCATGCTTCCCAGAGGGGTCTCCACTACCAACCTTATTTTTCGAAAAACATCTATTTGGGGTGTGTGTGTGTGTGTGTGTGTGTGTGTGTGTGTGTGTGTGCATGTGTGTGTGTTTGTGCCACAGCATGTAGGCTGAAGTCAGAGGACAACTTTTAAGAACCAGTTCTCTCCTTTCCCAGTGTGAGTTCTGAGGGATCCAACTTGAGTTATCAGACTTAGCTGCATGCATCTTTTTTTTTAATGGTCTTTTTTAAAAAAATTTTTTATTACTAAGAAATTTTCTGTTCACTTTACATACCAACTACAGGTGCCCCTCTCCTCCCTCCCGCCCCCCAGCCTCCCCCCCAACCCACCCCTCATCCCCACCTCCTCTAAGGCAAGGACTCCCATGGGGAGTCAGCAGAGCCTGGCACACTCAGTTGAGGTAGGTCCCATTGCATGCATCTTTATTCACTGAGCTCAGCCATCTTTCTGGCCTTTAGAACCTTAACTGTTTGTTTGTTTGTTTGTTTGTTTGAGACTGAGTTTCGGGTAGCCTAGGCTGGCCTTGAATTCCTGATCTTCCTACCTCAATATCCAAGCGTTGGGATTATAAGCCAGCTCAGCTTTTTGGTATGGTTTTGGTTTTGGTTTTGGTGTTCAAGGTAGGGTTTCTCTGTGTGTAGCCATGACAGTTCTGGAACTCTCTCTGTAGACTAGGCTGGCCTTGAACTCACAGAGATCCACCTGCCTCTGCCTCCCAAGTGCTGGGATTAAAGGCATGTGCCACCATACCTGGCTTTTTCGTTTCTTTTAAGACATGGTCTTACTCTGTAGCCCAGACTGGCCTTAAGTTTGCTGTGATTCTCCTGTCTCTGCTACCTGAATGTTGGGCTCACAGTGTGTACCACTATGCTCAACTTCAATGCCCAACCTTCTGACACTTAGGCAGCAGGCAGATTCTAGATACAACTTCAAATAATAGATATGAAGTTGGGGTCCTCAAGACCCTTGTCCATTGTCATCACAAACAGGAACAGAGTTGGGATAGGTCTTCAAGTGGGAAAGAGTGGGAAAGGCCAGTCCTCTGGACTACTGCCAGGCTCTGGAAGGTGAGGGTGTCTATAACCATGTGTGGTGTTTGGCTTGTGTGACGGCAGGAGAGCAAATGATAGCTCCAGGTATGTTTTCCAACATCAGTCCTCTCAATATGGAGAGACCTTCTGGGGCCACAAGCTGCTGACCCTAGATGGAGGGAGGCAGGAGATGGGTGGCATCTTGGTAGAGCCTGTTTCTGTGTCCAGACCAAAACAGCCCTTTGGAAGAGTCCTTGATCTGCAGGCAAAGGCAGGTACAAGCCCCCTTTCCAGTGATTGATGAATTTTTATGTTTCCGGGAATGGGAACTGGCACTTGACAGAAATGTACTCAGGGAACTGAAATAATAGCTCCCCAAATATCACAGTTGCTGGCCAGGAGTCAAGGAAGCAAGATGCTAGAGAAGTCGGCAATATGGCTGCCTCTGGGGCTGGGTGGAGGGGCTTAGGATGTGCTATTTGAAAATGTGGCAACAGGTTTGTAGTTCTTAAAACCGTTTGCTATAGCAAATCACACCGAATCAGCTTGGCATTTTAACCATTTTTCTTTTTCTTTCTTTGAGACAAGGTTTCTCTGTGTAGCTAGCCCTGGATGTCCTGGAACTTGCTTTGTAGACCAGGGTGATCTCGAACTTAGAGACCTGCCTGTCTCTGCCTCCTGAGACCTGGGGCTAAAGGCATGGACCACCACCCTCCACCATTTTAACCATTTTTAAGTATGCAATTAAGGGGCTTTCAAAATCCTCCTCCTTTTCCTTCTTCGTTTTTGGAGATAAGGCAGCCCAGGTTGGCCTCAAACTTGCAATTCTCCTATCTCCTGAGAGCTGGGATGACTGGTTTGTGCTACCATGCCTAGCTCTAGAACCTTTTAAGTTCCCATTAACAGTTTCTTTCCTCCCCACATTCTACTCTGGCAGTTTTCTATTCTCCGTGTCTGAACTGACCTAATCTAGATACTTTTATAAAGTCAGGCATAATTCCAGCACTCAGAGGCAAAAGCAGGCAGATCTCTCCGAGTTGGAGGCCGGTCTGGTCTACACAGCAAGTTTCAGGCTAGTCAAGGCTACATAGTGAGATCCTGTCTCAAAAAAAAAAAAAAAAAAAAGCTGGGCGGTGGTGATGCCTGCCTTTAATCCCAGCACTGGGGGGTGGGGGTGGGGGCAGAGGCAGGTGAATCTTTGTGAGTTCGAGGCCAGCCTGGGCTACAGAGTGAGTTCCAGGAAAGGTGCAAAGCTACACAGAGAAACCCTGTCTTGAAAAAAACAAAATAAATAAATAAATAAATAAATAAATAAATAAATAAATAAAATAAAATAAAACAAAACATGGCCACATGGCACTGGATAGATACAGTTTGTCTAGTAGTCATTAGCTGATGGATCTTTGGTCTGTTTCTACTTTTTGGATAATTTTGTTCTCAGCACTCAAATTCCAAGTTCTGCTTGAAAACTGGTTTTTGAAGACTCAAAAACCAACCAAACAATCAACAACAAAACAAACAGACACAAACCCCTTGGAATCACACACTATTTAGCCTTTGTGGCGGACGCCCATCAATTGGCTCAGTGTTTCCCAGATGTTTAGTTTGCAGTGGTGCCATAACTGGGTTCCCTGCTATAACCCGGCAATACTCAACTGCATGATGGCTCATGTTTGCCCACCCATTCACCCACTAATAGACACTTGGGGTGTTTCTGCATAGAATTAACATTCCAGTAGAGACAAGTAGGGATGACCGGATTGGCTCTCAGACAAAGCGGAAACCCTAGTGGCAGAACTGAATCCCTTGGTCTACTCTGGCCCTGTTCCATCCTCCCCACCTAGGAGACCCATCCCTAGCACTGTATAAACTCTGGCACGGCACACCGGCAATCCTACACACCTCTTAGTGGCTTTAGGAAGATGAGAGGTTCGATATCCTTGGCTCCCTAGCAAGTTCGAAGCCATGTCTAAAGAAAGAGGAAGAGGGAGAGGGAGAGGGAGAGGGAGAGGGAGAAAAGTGATACAGAGGTGCTAGGGCTGCTGACCAGACAGGCTCTTCCTGGTCCTGCCTGCTCCACCTCTCCCTGGTGGCAGGCAGCAAGTAGGAAAGTCCCGATACTAAGGATCTGGTCCATTTTATTTGGCCTAGGTAACACATGTATGTGACTGACTATGACACCAAAGGGTAGGAGGCTTGCATGCAGGCTGAGGCGGCATGCTTGTTGCATGTGAGGGTGGCACCATTGTTCCATTGGTAACACCGTATCTTACAATGCAGGGAGTCTTTAGCTGCTCTGTAACTGCTACAGAGAACAACCCTGTAGGATACATTTTAGTTTCTTTGACAGTTCTTCTGCCTTTAGGGTTTTTTCACCTTTTGCTACTTTGGCAGTCGTGAGACACCAACATTTCAGTTCTACAGTGCTTCTCAACCTTCCTAATGCTGCCACCCTTCAATATAGTTCCTCATGTTGTGGTGACCTCCAACCACAAAATTATTTCATTACTACTTCATAACTGTAATTTTGCTACCGTTATGAATTGTAATGTAAATATCTGATATGAAGACTATATGATATGCAACCCATGTGAAAAGGTCCTTCGACCCCCCAAAGGGGTCACGACTGATAGGTTTCGAACTGCTACTCTAGAAGAAGGCTTGAATGGATTTCAGAACCTTTCCCATGTCTCGGCAGCACTAGCACTCGCCCTTCCGAGCCAGACGAGAGGGGAGTGTTGCAGACAATGTAAATGTTTGAACACTAGCCGTCCAGGGAAAGCCTGCATTGCTGCTGGTTTTGGAGAACTGAAGACTCCAAAGTGGTGACTGGTTGACTTTAGCCCGCTGGTGCCTTGAGGCTCAATGGTGGTCACACCATCTCTCCTGGTCCCTAAGCCTCTGCTCCTAACTCCACTTATTCCCCAGTGCAGCTGAGTCTGGGCATGCTGAATTTGGTGCCGCTTGTACAATCATGGGCCTTTCCCCTTTCTTCTTTCCTGTCCGCCTTAATACGGAAGACTGAGCCAAACCAAGACGGCTTGGGTGAGGTACCCCCGCACGCACGTGCAGGAACCCAGACCTGGTCTGGGCACCAAGGGGACAGCAGGTGCTCTGGCAGCATTTGGTACCATCTATAGCACACTGATTAAGGCCAAACCACCCAGTGGGGCAGGTATGACTGGAAGCAGTCCCAAAGCCCCAATCCAGACCACAGTGCGATGCAGCTGTCTGGTGCCACGGCAGTAGTCTCTCTCCACCCCAACCACCAAGTCCTGGCCAGCGTGGCCGCCGCTGCCACAGTGGAGAACTTGAAACAACAGACAACCCTCAGGGGGCGCTGCGCCCTCGCGACTTGGGGAGCAAAGCGCAAAGTTACTCCAGCTACGAGGGGCGCAGTTGCGGTGGGTGCTACAGAGGGTCAGGGGAGTCAGGCCTTGGAAGTCTTTTTGTATTGCCCCAACCCCAGGTCCCAGGCTCCGGCCCCCCCGGGGAAAAGCGCCCCCCAACCCCGGCACGGTGCGAGTGACTGCACTGGGCTGCAGGGGGTCTTCTGAGGCGTGCCGACCGGGGTCTCCGGCTCACCGGCACCAACCAGGCCGGGAGGGCCGGCGCGCGCGCGGACTGCGCTGGGCAGCGAGGGGTGCCTGGGCGCGCCAGGCCGTCGAGGGAAGCGCGGAGGCGGGC
>CABHPP010104308.1:7866-52595 GCA_902168425.1 Peromyscus attwateri
TCTCACATACCCACTCACATACATTTTCTCACAACACTTACACATACTACACACTCACTCACATACACACACTCACTCTCACATACACACTCACACACATTTTCTCACAACACTTACACACACTACACACTCACTCTCTCTCTTTCACACACACACACACACACACACACATGCACACACACACAGCTGGTAGGGAATCAACTCTCTTAGGAAAGAGCACAGGAGATAAAGTAAGGTTGCAATGAAGTCCCTGCTGTGAGATCTGCTGACACAGTGCTGGGGTAAAGGTGGGGGCTGTCCCCTCCTGTGACCCCCTTCTGCACCTCTAGAGACTAGGTGACCCCCCCCACTATCACTCCAGAGATGATAGTCAACCACTGGCCAGACATAGCTACCCACCCCATCAGAGGCTGACTTCACAGCTCGGGCTTGGCTCTGGGGCCGTGCTGGACCGTGGAGAGGTCCAGGGGAGAGCAGATGAGACTAGAGGGTGTTCCAGGCATCAGAACAGCAGCTAATTACTGATGGGAACGAATTTCAAGACACAACTAGGAAGAGCTGTGAACCTGGGGCTCTTGGTCCAGCTCTGGGATCCCAGGGGAGCTCTGGCCCAGGTCAGGCAGGGTTCAGCAGTTACCAGCCCCAGGCCAGGGATGGCTAGAGAGGGCCATGGCATATACTCTTGGGATGTTATGCTAAGCGTGGGCCCCACTCACCACTGAGAAGTTGTGGGGACCACAGGGCCCCCCGCAGTAGGAACAATAGAGCAGCATGTCTTCCAGCCGGTGGCAGGAACGATTGTAGAAACGATGGAGATTAAAGGGCTCCCCGGAGAAAGCCTCTGGCCCAGGTGGAGCAAGGGGCACCCCAGGATCATCACTTTCATCGAGCCCTAGCATGGGGGCCAGGTAGAGCAAGTCAGGGTAGCTGAGCTGGGACAACCGGACGGCATTGGTGTTACAGAGTGTGACTGCCGGGAACACCAGCTCCGTGGTGGCCACTTCATCTAGCAAAGTCACGTGTGGGTAGCTGAGGTAATAAGCCACTCGGTCGCCTACCTGGCACAGGAAGGCTCCCAGTGCTATGACAAAGGCCACTGCCCATAGGACCTGCCTCGGCCCCGGGCCCCCTTCCACAAAGACATGGCTGGCACCATGGAGGGTACAGCTGTTGGCGAAGGCCACCAAGTCCCTAGGTGAGTCCCCCTCACCCAGCTCCCTCTTTACTGCCTCTTTTTCCTTCTCTTCCTCTTCCTCCTCCGATTCTGAGCTGTCCTGCTGCTGCCGGCGGTGGTGAGGACCCCAGATATCTCCCATGGGTCCCGGGGCTTCCTCTCCAGAGGAGAATGACACAGAGCAAAAGATCTGGATGGGCATCTTCTCCAGGGGCAGGAGGAAGGTGCCGGAGGGGAAGGAGATGGGACTTCGGGTGTGGTCCAGCAGGGTCAGCTACGGAACCCTGTGGCTAGGCCTCCACCGGCCCAGCTGTTGGTGCTTCCTCACCAGAGCCCCTGTGGCAGTGTGGCTGAGCTGGGCACGGGGAGGAGGACCAGGCTGCCCTGCTGGAGAGGGCGGTGTCTGTGCTGATGAATAATTGATGGCCTGCCGGGGAGGAGGGGAGCTGGAGACCTTTGTCTGACACTGGTTTTAAGCCAAGTGAGAGCCTGGGACAGTCTGGGGTTTGGCGCCCACTCCTCAGGTGAGGCGACACCCAATGCAGTCCTTTCCTCCCATTGCCAGGATGACCTCAGTTGTGTGTCTTACAGGACACGCGCGCGCGCGCGCTTACTCTTGCCTCCAACAGCTCCCCGGCATGTGCCTCAGTTTCCCCATGCCAGTTCTCCTTTATTTTCACTGGATCTAGACCTTCTCCTGGGATATCCCAGCTCAGGCCTTCCTTAGGCGCTCTCTCTAATCACTCCAATTGTTTCCTTGATCCCCACATCTCCGGTCTACCCTCAGGCCTCTGTTCACTCTAACTGTTCCTTTGGTACTTACTTACCTTCCAGTCACTGGTCCCAATTTACTTTCAGCTGCTCCCCAGGCCTGAGCAGCCGGCAGTCACTCCCTTGACCCTCAAGTTCCCTCCAGCCAGTCTCTAACTCCTTCTCCCCTGACCTATGGCCCCATTTCAGGCCCACAGCCCTCCCCCACAAGCTCTCCAGCTCAGGTCTCCTTCCCTCCCCCACCTTTCTTTGCGGCTTGTGGGGCAGCCCAGGTTCCATTAGCAGCAATGTCTCACTGACCACAGACTCATTTCTGACCGGTTCCCAGCACTGGGGGAGGGACTCTTGAAGCTGAATAGCTTGCTGACAGAACACTTCTAACCCTTCCACAGCTTGCCTTCCCCCACTTAAAAAAAAAATAAAGCCAACCCGTTTAGAAGAGGAGTGTGAGGAGTTCTCTCCAGTGGGTGGGAGAGATTGTAGCCAGTGTGGAGACAGAAGGTCCTGGGGCAGGTGAAGTGTTGGGAACCAATCTGAGAGCCCCCCCCCCCAAACCCTAGCATCACAGACCCCTCCGTCCCGAGGCTCCCTCAGGTCTCCATGTACCATTCCCTGCCCCCAGGCTCTTGACCCCTCTGTACCCTGATTGCCCAGGGCCACTGGTTGAGGAACTTGAGCCACCAGCCAAGTCTCTAGGGCCAAGAAGGTGACCTAGGAGAGGGAAGGGAGGGAGGGAGGGAGGGAGAGAACCGGTAAGCAGATTAACTCTTTCTCAGCAGTCTTCCTGGGCCTTCCCCTTCCTCGGGCATTCTAAGGCCTAGCCTCACTTCCCAGTCCCCATCCCATTTGCGGGAGAGCCCCGGGGATGTGCTGGGATGAGAGGCAGGGTGCTGGGTTCTAGAAGAGCTGACTGCTGTGTAACGTTTGGCCTCAGCTTTCCTGCTAGGACACGAAGCCCTGGGGGAGAAAGCCTTGAGGTCTGGACCCTCTCCAGCCCTCCACTGCCCTTAGACATACCTCAGTTCTTTTCGTTTCTCCCTCTGAATGACAGGCAGCCTCCCAAGCAGTCTCTCAGCCTCCCTTGTCCCTGCCTCTATCATGTCATGTGATCCTGCCCATTTCCCTGCTTAAAACTCCTCAGTGCTTTCTGGTAAAGCTCATCCCCTGTGATGGACCTATCCAACAGGAAGCCCTGTACCCTGCACCCTCTTTTCTGACACTGCCCCCCAATTCAGCATCCAGCGCCCAGAAGCCTCCCAGACACACTAGGCTCACCCCCAGCCCCAGGACGTTCGCTTGGCTCCTACTCATTTCTTCCTTATCTTTTTTGTTTCACGTAGTATGACCTTGCGTGGGAGTGTGGGAGTGTGGGAGTGTGGGAGTGTGGGAGCGTGGGAGCGTGGGAGCGAGGGAGTGTGGCAGTTAGGAGACAATGTTCAGAAATCGGTTTTCCTTTTCCACACTGGGCTCTCAGAACCAGACTCAAGTGATCAGACCCTGCGTTTTTACCTGCCGAGTCATCTTGCTGGCCCTGATGACATCATCAGCATTATTATTATTGTTGTTGTTGTTATTTTCAACATGGTTTCACTCTGTAGACCAGGCTGGCCTTGAGGATCACAGAGATCCAACTGTCTCTGCCTCCCAAGTGCTGAGATTAAAGGTGGGTCACCACGTCTGGTGTCTCTGATCTTATCTATCTATCTATCTATCTATCTATCTATCTATCTATCTATTTATTTAATGTCTGTCGGTGTTTTGCCTGCATGTGCGACTGTGCACCACAGTGTGCAACACTAAGAAGGTCAGAAGAGGGTGTTAGATCCCCTGAAACCAGAATCACAGACCACCTGAAGGTGGTTGAGAGCTGCTATATGGGTGCTGGGAATGGACCAAGCGTCCTCTGGAAGAGCAGCCATGTTCTTCGCTGCTGAGCCAGCTCCCAGCCCTCTGATCTTTCCAAAGAGACAGGCTGTCCCTGTGTTGCTGTCCCTGAACTCCTGGGCCCTCCATCTTTCTGCCTTACCTTCCAAGCAACTGGGTTTCCGGGCCCAAGCCACTATGCCCAGCTCCCCACTTATTTTTCAATACCTTATTTATCTATTCCCTACAACAAGAAGTCTTCCCTGACTCCACACGGTACAGTGCCTGCCCAGGGCTCAGATAGAAGGGTTCAGTCTCTACTTAGGGCATTGCGGAGGTGAGGTAACCCACAGCTCCTTCAGCATGGAGCTTGTGAGAGGGAACGATCAAGGTAGAGAGGCCGCGTCAAGGAAAAGAAGTGAGAGAAGACCAAACACATGAAAGTGGCCTGGCAGGATGGCTGCAGGTAAAGATGCTTGCTGACAATACTGGCACCCACCCGAGTTTGATCCCTAGAACTCATTAGTGGGAGGAGAGGACTGACTTCCACAACTTGTCCTCTGAGCTCCATAGTGCACACCCACACACAAACTAGACGGGTAGATGGGTGGGTGGATGGATGGATGGATGGATGGATGGATAGATAGATAGACAGATAGACAGACAGACAGACAGGCAGGCAGGCAGGCAGGCAGGCAGACAGACAGACAGACAGACAGACAGACAGACAGAATAAAACCTCACAAAAGTGACTGGGTATGAGGAGAGAGAGCAGCTACCTTCAACTGTTGTCTTCTCCCATACAAATCCATGGATTCCCTTTCTGTCTGCTGCCCCATGGACATCTTTTTCCTGTCTGCCAGGCCGTAGTTCTCAGGGGACAGGCCTGCTCTGTTGCCCTTCCTCAGGGCAGTTTCAGAGGTAAGTTCGAGTGGTTTGTGGGCTGCTGACTGAGGTTGACTGTTGATGCCTGTATGTCTCATGACCACTAGAGGGCACTCTCTCCCTCCTTCAGATATCCTGGAGGTGATTGTAGCTTGGCTTCACAAAAAGAGGAAACTAAGGCAGGGAGGGCTTCAGACTGAGAGTCCCCACCAGAGGGGAGGCTGTGAAGTGCACAGCAGCTTCAGCGGACAGTGAGTTGAAATAATTCTTCACCACACCTGCACCAAGACTCACCATACACTCCCACACAGCAATACACAGATACAAATGCTCAACACATACACACAGGCACACAAACACGCTCACTCAGTGCGCGCGCACACACACACACACACACACACACGCTCATGCATGTGAACAGGCACGTGCATACATGTGCATGCACACACTCACGTCCCTATACTTTTCCCTCCCCATCTCTGTCCTCATTCCTTTAAGTTCCCTCTCACTTTCATTTCATTCGGGTAGGCAAATTCAAAGTTTTTCAGTAATGGGAAGGTAAGGAGAGGGCCAGGAACCACACACAGGCCCCTGAAGAGGTGATCAGGTACACACAAACACAGACTGACACTCAATTCTGGGCCCTGTGGGCCCACAGTCTAGCTTAGTTGTGGAGTGCATGCTGAATGAGGTCCTGGATCCATTCCCTTGAGTCACATAAACCAGACATGGTGGCACGTGTTAGCAGGAGGGTCAGAAGTTCAAGGTCATTGTCTGCTACAAACTGAATTTAAGACCACCATGAGATACATGAGATCCTGTTTCAAAATGAATAAATAGCCAGGATTGGTCACACACACCTTTAGTCCCAGCACTTGGGAGGCAGAGGCAGACAGATCTCTGAGTTTGAAGCCAGCCTGGTCTACAAAGCAAGTTCTAGGCCAGCCAGAGCTACATAGTAGTATATGCATGTGTGTGGTGTGCACTCTTGTCCATGTGTCCCTTCATGGACACCAGAAGTTAATGTTGGGTATTCTATAATCTCCACCTTATATCAAAATAAATATAAATCAATGAGCAATCAATCTCGGGGCTTCCCATCCATGGATGAACCTCTTCCTCAGGTCCTTCCTCACCAATGTTCCTCTGTAGCTATGTATGGTAACTGAGTGGCTTTTTACTTTCTCTGTGTCCTTTCTGAATTTCATCTCCCTCCACATCTAGGCATTTGGTGATTTTCAACTAATAACTCATGGGCTCTTTACACAGCCCTAACCTCATCACCATTTCACAAGCAAGTATTGGACCACAAGGGCTTGGGCGATGGCTCAGTAGATGAAGAAGGACTTGAGGTGCAGGCATGAGAACCTGGGTTCAGATCCACAGCGCCCACATAAAAACTGGAGACAGTTGGATCTCTGGAGTTCAGTGGCTGGCTGGGTCCTAGCTAATTCGTGAGCTGCAGGTTCAGTGAGAAAGTCTGTCTCAAAAAAAAATAAAATAAAATAAATGAAGGGACTGGAGAGATGGCTCAGCCGTTAAGAACACGGGCTGCTCTTTCAGAGGACCTGGATTCGATTCCCAGCACCCACATGGCAGCTCGCAACTATCTGTAATTCCAATTCCAGGAATTTTATACCCCCTTACATGGCACACAGACATATATGTAAAATACAAATACACATAATAAAAATAGAATAATTTATTTAAAAATAAAGAAATGGAGAATGATAGAAGGCATCCAGCACTGACCTCTGGCTTCCACACAGGCACACATGGGCAAGTGTGCTTACATACATGCATGCATAACACACACACACACACACACACACACACACACACACACACACACACAGACATGCTCCCAAAGTGCTGAGTCACAGCAACCAATTCAAGTCCCTTAATGATCAAGTTTTAAGATTAGAGCTGGGTGTGGTGATACACACCTTTAATCCTAGCACTCAGGAGGCAGAGGCAACTGAATCTCTGTGAGTTCAAGGCCAGCCTGGGCTACATAGTAAGTTCCAGGACAGCCAGAGCAAATAGCTCAAATATAGTTCAAAAACAAACAGACAGACAGACAGACAGACAGACAGACAGATTAGCAATTAGAATGAGGTCATCTATCTCTAAATCCTTTCTATCTGCGTTGCTCATTCACAGTGGGGAACAGAGAGTGGGCCAGATCCTGCCCTTATGGAGCCGACTGTCTAGTGATTTAAAACATTTATGAACCAAACTATGATGAATATTAGGAAAACACTATTGGGGCAGAGGACGGGGGTGGGGTGGGGGTGGGGGTGGGGGTGGGGGGCTGACTTAGACTGAGGAATCAGAAAGGTTTCCTGAGTAAGTGATGTTTGATTTGAAACACAATCGAAATAATCTCCCTGCTTCTCTCTCTCTCTCTCTCTCTCTCTCTCTCTCTCTTTCGTCTCTCTGTCACACACCCTCCACACCACCCCATGTGTGTTTCAAACAGAGAGGAGTGAGGGCCTGGACAGAGACAGACAGTGGTTGGAAAGGAAGACCCAGTCACCTGCCCTTGTGAGACTCCTGGTCCAATAGTAATGTACGATCTCTGTTGAGGGATGAAATAACCAAAGCTAGGTTTGGGCTCAGTGGTGGTACATACCTACAATTCCAGCACTTGGAAGACTGAGGCAGGAGGATCAGTTCAAGGCCATCATCCTTGGCTACACAGTGAGTTTCAGACTACCCTGGACTACATGAGACCCTGACTCGAAAAACAAACAAACCAGAAAGAAAGAGAGGGAGAGAGAATGGGAGACTATGAACGAAGCCGCAGATCTTGTCAGGCCTTGGCAGGTTCTGTTAAGGTAGGTGAGGGAGTTGGGGTGTCACATGGTCTGCATAACTAGTGGGGTGGCGCCCCACAGCAGACATCCAGGTCAAGGACTTGTTTGAGGAGGAAAGGGATACGAGTTTGGTTCTGTACATGCTGGTGTGCAGGAGCCTTCGGGCCGTCTGAGTAGAGAGTCTAAGTGGAAAACTGGAGCTGGTGTGAGGAGGGGAGGGCTGGCCTGAGACAGAGTTGGCAGCTGGCGGTGTGTAAGTGGTAATTGAAGTCAGGAGTGAAGGTGCGGCTGCCCAAGAATAGAATAGAAAGTTTAAAAAAAGACAGAAAGAAAGGAAAAGAAACTTGCTTTGGCAGTATCCACTAAAGCTAAATAGAATCCTACCTTATGACTTAACCACAGCCCTACTTCTGTTCCCAAGAGGAACAAGTACACGTGTCAACCAAAAACCAGGAACAAGAATGTTCACAGTCGCTCTATTTATAACAGTCCCAAACTGGTGACAACCCAAATGTCTAGCGATAGTAGAGTGGCTAAATAAATTGCATTCTATTAATATAATGAGATAACGCGGCATTGAAAGAGAAATGTCTACACACAACACAGCCGACTCTCACAAGTGATCACGAGCAAAGGGAGACAGCCCCGAGAAGTAGATGGAGGGTATGAACGACTCCGGGACGTTTTGAGAGAAGTGAAACTTACCCTCCTGCTAGGACAGTGGCAGGCTCTCGGGGAGGGCGGTACTGACCTGAAAGAATCACCTGAGGTGTCGGAAATGTTTGTGTCAATGAGAATATCTACCAACGTAGTACGCACTGTTACACTGTAAGACTGCCAGTGTAAAGTTCTTCAAGCTATGCCTTTAACTTATATCCTTGTGATAGAAAAGAAAACGAAAATCACAGGCTAAGCCTGGCGTGCAGGCAATGCACACTAGCCAAGTAGAAGAGACTGAACTGGCAAAGGAACAGAGGAATGGCTAGACAGAAGAGGTAAGCCAAGGCTCGAGAGTCAGGACACGCAGTGGTTCAGAAAAGGGATCGGGTCAGTGTGTTGCTGTTGCTCTGGGAATCAAACCCAGAGCCTCCGGCATGCAGGCAAGCACTTAGCATTGAGCTTTGCCCCCAGTCCCTTAGAGGTTTGTTTGTTTGTTTGTTTTGTTATTTTCTTTTTTGTTTTGTTTTGTTAAAGACAGTGTCTTCTGTAGCTCAGACCAGTCTTGAACCTGCTGTGTAGCTGAGGTTAACATTTAGCTCTTGATCCTCTTGGGGATGACTTTGAACTCTTGATCTTCCTGCTTCTACCTCCCAAGACCTGGGACTATGAGACTGTGCCACCTTTCCACTCCCCATCCCCTGTTTTGAGACAGGGTGTCACATGTGTCCCTGCTGGCTTTGAACTAATTATGTAGGGAAGGATGACCTTGAACTCCTGATTCTCCTGCCTCCACCTCCAGAGTACTGGGATTACAGGAACAAGCCACCATACCCTGCTCTGCAGGGTTGGATGGAGAGAACCAAGGGCTCCATGCAAGCACTAGGCAAGCCCTCTACCAACAGAGCGGGTCCCCAGCCCTCTCTGTGCTGGTTTCAATGAGAATGGCCCCCATAGGTTCATGTATTTGAACACTTGGTCCCCGGTCAGTGGAACTGTTTGGGAAGGACTGGGGGGTGTGGCCTTGTTGGAGGAGGTGTGTCACGGGGCAGGAGCAGGCTTTGAAGTTTCAAAAGTCCATGCCATTCCCACAATTAGCTGTCATTGCCTCCTGCTTGTGGATCAAAATGTGAGCTCTTAACTTCTTCTCCAGAGCCATGCCTGTCTGCTTGCTGCCAGGCTCCCCACCATAATGGTCATGGACTCTAACCCTCTGGAACCATGAGCCCTAAATTAAATGCTTTCTTTTATAAGCTGCCTGACCACGTTGTCTTATTCTGGCAATAGAAAAACAAACAAACAAACAAACAAAAACAAATTGCACTAATTGAACCAAGTGAGCAGGAGGTGGCAACCACTTTGGACTTGTTGGTAACACATATGCACATCAGAGGATGGGAAATAAATCCAACCAAAATTCAAGGGCCTTCTACCTCGGTGAAATTTCTAGGAGTCTAGTAGCATGGGGCATGAAGAGATATTCCTTCAAAGGTGAAGGGTAAGTTACTGCCCCTGGTCCCTCCCACCACCGAGAAAGAAGTTCGATGCATAAAGGGCCTGTGCTACTCCAGCCCATACACCAAGACTTGGAAAGCTACTAGCTTTGACTGGGGCCTGGAACAGGAGGAGGCTCTTTAGCAGGTCCAGGCTGCTCTACCACTTGGACCACATGATCCAGCAGACCTGACAGTACTTGAGGTGTCAGCAGTAAATAAGAATGCTGTGGGAGCCTTTGGCAGGCCCCTGTAGGTGAATTACAGAGGAGACTCCATTTCCAGTACCAACTTCTTCTGTCTTACTTACTTTTCTATTGCTGTGATAAGAGGACATGACCAAGGCAACTTACAAAAGAAAGCATTTAATTTGGGACTCACAGTTCCAGAAGGTTAGAGTCCAGGACCACATGGCGGGGAGCATGGTGCTGGATAAGGAGCTGAGTGTTTACATCTTGATCTACAAGCATACAAGCATGAGGCAGGGATAGCTAACTGGGAATAGCATGGGCCTTTGAAACCTTAAAGCCCACTCCCCAGTAGCCCACCTCCTCCAACAAGGCCACACCTCCTGATCCTTCCCAAACAGTTCTAACAACTGGGGGCCAAGTATTCAAATACATGAGTATATTGAGGCTATTCTCACTTAAACTCCATACTCCTCTTTGTTTTTTGAGGGAGGATCTCATTGGGTAGCCCAAGTTAGCCTAGAATTTGAGATCCTCTTGCCTCCGTTTCCTGCGTATCTGGGTCTATAGTCCTGTGCCACCACACATGGCTTGGCTCAACAGTTTTGAAAGCTATTGAAGATCAAGACTAAAACATTTTGCTGGATTTGGCAACATGAAGGTCCCCACTGGTCCTTAGTTAGAGCCATTCAGTGTAGTAGGACCAGGGAAAAGGCAGCCCGGCTAAGCTGGAGATGAGGAAATGGGTACTGAGAGCTGCACACATCACTTTTTTTAAATTTAATGATTTATTTATTTTTATTTTAAGTGTATTGGTGTTTTGCCTACTTGTATGTCTGTGTGAGGGTGTCAGATCCTCTGGAACAGGAGTTACAGACAGTTGGGAACTGCCATGTGGGTGCTGGGAATTGAACCCAGGTCCTTTGGAAGAGCAGCCGGTGCTCTTAACCACTGAGCCACCTCTCCAGCCCTCTACACATCACTTTTCATAACATTGCAGAGAAAGCCCTATATATAGTGTGGGGGCTGCTAACAACCATTTATAATGTCAGTTCTAGGGGATCTGATGCCCTCTTCTGGCCTCTGAGATCACTGCATGCACATGGTACACAGACACATATACATAAAACACAAAGAAATCTAAAAAAAAAAAACCCTGAAAAATGTGGAGGGTACTCTGGAGATGAAAGATGTATCTATGTATTTTTTTAAATCTTAGTCTAAAGTCTGATACGTAGGGAGTACTCAATGGTTGGTAGCTATCATTATAGCCATGTGTTTATTTATTTGAGATGGGGTCTTACCGTGTTACTCAGGCTGGTCCCCAACTCCAAGGCTCAAGTGATCATCTGACCTTAGCTACCTAATTAGCTGGTTACCACAGGTGCACCACAGTGCTTGACTTAGGTATGTATTTTTAAGTGGAGAGAATACCGAATATGTTTTAATGTTACAGGACAGCTCCACTTGAGGAGTAGAGATGGCCTGTAGAGGAGGGAGGTTGATATCAGGAGGATAGAGCTCCTAAAAAAGGCAGAGGGAATCAGACAGTTTGCCAAGACTATCTTAAATAAGATGAATGTTCCTTTCCAGGGGTTGGTACTAAGAGGCAAGAGAAGAGCTTGTCTGAGGCTTCTCTTTTCTTGGTCAAATGGGAGCAAGGTCATCTGTTAGGAGGAGGGGTTAAAAAAAACTTGGAAAGGCAGAGCAGAGAAGCCTGCAGGCATCCCTGAGGAGGTTGACCAGTTGGCCAGGACAACACAGCAGGGTTTCCAGGTAGCACTATAGGCCAACTTAAGGATGTTGGTCGTGAAAACTATTAGATGAATGTGATGCCATGCTGCTCTGGGGTGTGGCTTCCTCTGGTACAGTGAGGCTGCCCTAGGGCTACCCTCTTTGGGGTCAGTGGTGGGTTCTTCTAAGATTGGGGATTGGAAAGATGGTGCCTGCCATCAAAGAGCAGAGGTGTTGCTGGATATGGGTAGCATGTGCCTTTGGTACAGCACTTGGGAGACAGAGGCAGGGGGATCTCTGTGAGTTCTGGGTCAGCCTGGTCTATATATAGTTTCCATAAAATAAAATAAAATAAAATAAAATAAAATAAAATAAAATAAAATAAAATAAAATAAAATAAAATAAAATAAATAAAGCCAGGCAGTGGTGGGGCATGCCTTTGGTCCCAGCACTTGGGAGGCAGAGGCAGGGGGATCTCTGTGAGTTCCAGGCCAGCCTGGTCTACAGAGCAAGATCCAGGAGAGCAAAAACTACACAGAGAAACCTTGTCTCAAGCCACTCCCCACAAATAAGTATAATAAGTAAAATAAATAAAAACAGACAGACATCTAAAGTTTTAGGACACTCAGGAGGGGGTGACTCTTGGGGTCACTTCTGCACCCTTCTTGCCCTTCCTACCTCAATGCACCACTTCTCCTCAGAGCACATGCAGCTGGGAACCTGGAGCAGCTTTGTCTACCACACATAGTCCTGTGCCCAAAGCCAGGAGAACCTGGACTTGGAAGATCCAAAGTCAAGGCTCTAGACTGTCATGATCTCAGGCAAATCACAAAACACCCTGGCCCTCAGTTTCCCCATCTATCCAATGATAGGCTTCTTCCAGATTCAGGAATTGTGAGGCTTATATGAGCACAAGTAAAGGGTACTTATAATTTCAAAGCAAGACTGAAAGTTGCTGCTATGGGCTCCTCATGCAACAAGAAGTCTGCCCACACGAAAGCTCCCTCCCCCAGCACACACAGAGCTGTGCATGCCCCCATGAACATCCACATATGTCCATTCCACATTCTACATCCACATTCTTTCCAGACGTGGAGATGGAGGGTCTGGATTGGCTGCTGTCCATGGCCCAGGCCACGGCAGCAACCTCTGCTTAGGGATGCTCTTCAGCTGGCACGCTGATGGGACACATCAGTTAG
This sequence comes from Peromyscus attwateri, assembly GCA_902168425.1. NCBI lineage: Eukaryota > Metazoa > Chordata > Mammalia > Rodentia > Cricetidae > Peromyscus > Peromyscus attwateri. Next base: position 20,650 of record CABHPP010104308.1, read on the forward strand.
AGACACACAACACTAACCAGCAAAGCCCAACCTCCTGGCCCCTACGACAGTCACATAGAGGACCTCCAGGTGACGGGTGGGGAAGGGTTTCCTTTCTTAGAACCCATAGGATCTCAAAAGATCTTAACTGGCCATTCCTTTCCCTCTGGATGGCATTGGCACACTCTCATGTTCTCTCTCTCTCCTCCCTTTCCCTTCCTCTCTCCAGAACCCAGGTTCTGTGAATGACAGGCAAGCACATCACTGAGTTACATCTCCAGCCAGTAGCCCCAGTTTTTACAACTTCTTAAGGGAACACAGAAGTTTCATGCTCACTTAAAAATATCCCTTGGGGCTGGGCATGGCTGCCCACACCATTAATCCCAGCACTCAGGAGGCAGAGGCAGGGGGATCCTTGAGTTTGAGGCCAGCCTGATCTATAAAGGGAGTTCCAGGACAGCCAGGGTGACACAGAGAAACTGGGTGCTTCCCTGTCCCACCTCTCGGATTGCCCACCTACGGGTCCTGACTGGACTGTCCTCAGCCAGAAGCCTTGACAGCTTCAACTCAGACCAAAAATGAGTGAAAGCTTGTGCCTGGCCAATGGCAGGCCAATGGCTGTGGCTGGAGAGAACTGCCTTTCGGGTTGGGAGCACGCTGTAACACTGGAATGTTTGGAGCAGCTGAGCTGAGGAGGTAGGTGGGAGGAGTCTACCTGGATCCTCCCAAGTCCCCTAGGGCACAAGTGAGGTCTGCTGTGCACTGCCACATCTCAGTCCCAGAGCAGGAGCTGGCATTTAGAAGTGGCTCTGTCCGAGGGGGAACGGATCATAGGCGCCTCCTTTGTCCCAACCCCTCATCCCCAATCTCCAGTCTCCCCCACCACACACCCAACCCTCCCCTCCATCATCACAATTGCTTTCCAAAAAGTTGAAGCCATTCTGGAATGACCTGTACCGATCACAGAATGTCCCCAACCAGTCTGCTGGCATCCCTTCTGCCTCCAGGACACCGTAGGGTGTAGCATACCTCTCCCAGTGTGTGTCCACTGGCTGCTGGCATTAGCTGGGCATCCAGGAAACACTCCTTCTCCCAGCCTTTTACTTCCGACTCTGCCCCCAGAGGCACTAAGTTACTTACATCAATTCCCTATTACTTTAGGCAAGAGCAGGGAGATCAATTAGCTTAGAGTGGCCTCTTAGCTGATAGCAGTCTGGGAGGATGGCGGGGTGGGGGGAGGGGGAGGGGCCAGAGAGGGAGCTAAGTCACCCAAAGATTGTTCTTCTGTGCAGGGAAAAGAGGAGGAGGCAGAGCAAGAGACCCTGCCCCAGGCTCTCTGGGTTCCTGCAACTGGCTCTGCTCAGCTCCTCTCCCCACAGAGTCTCTGTCCGTTCAGGCACTCCCGAGGGAGGAGGGCAGGACCGGGGTGTGAGGAGCCCTGCCTCCTGTGGAGCCTCTACTAAATCCTCTTTAAAGTCTGGGTCTGTTCCTCTCTGCACTGTCCTGGGCAGGGTCACTAGGACTGCTTTCTCCCCTCACCCTGCCACTCCCTCCCTGGTGGAGGACGGAAGTCGGGGTAATGAGATCAGGTCCCTCTAAGGATGTTTGCTCTGAGCATCTGTGGGGTCTGGTGGAGTAAGGGGTGTTAGAGAAGCGGCTGCCATCTCCGGACCCTCATTACTTGTTTATTTATTTTTCAAAATGTTCACTTTTTTGATGGAGAACCTAGTGCTTCGCTCTTGCCAATAAACGCTCTATCACTCTACGTCCCCAGGCCTCCAATTGCTTCAGAGGACCTCTCTGTTTCCAGTCTGAGCCCCAGGGTCCCACCCTTTCTTAGCACCTGTCTCCCCTCAGTGTTCCAGAGCCTTCATGTCTCTGCTTCAGAACCATGGAGAAGGGTCTACCCCCTTCACCCCACCCCTTCACTGGGTGACTGTCCCCACTTCAGGATCTGGAGGGATCTTGTGGGCTCTACACAGATTCCTGCTCCCAGTTCCAGCCCTGCTTAAGATGACTGCTCCTACCACACCCCTACCTCCAGAACCCGCTCTCTAGTTCCTCTTTCTCTTCCAAGGCCCAGACATGAATTCCTGCTTCTTTCTCCCTAGGCAAAGGCTCTGGTCTCAGCTGGAGGGCGTAGGGCGCATTGGGCAACCATCTGCAGGCCCCCTCCCATTGGTGCTGCTCAGCATTCCGGCCACATCACGCTCCCACTGCCAGGGATAGATAAGGTGCAGCTGGAGGCTGGCACCAGCTGTGACTGTGCTCACTCCTCAGCCCCCTCCCAGAGACTAGCAGCAGCTGAGTCGTCCCCCCCACCCCACCCCCACCCCCGCACCTCCCCACCCATGGAACCCCTGCCCTGCCTTGGCCTGGCTGCCCTTCAGGTGGGGAAGGAGAGAACAGCTTCAGACCTTGTTGCTCTGGCAACCAAGCACCCCACTGGGAAGGAAGGGAGATGACTGGGAAAGAAGGGGACCTTGTTTGGGGCCTTCCCTGCTCTCCTGGGTTCTCGGGAGGGAGCTACTGAAATCTACCCAACTGGATTGTCTAGGGATATCCCTGACTGATTCCTGTCTTTCTCAGTCCAAATGACTTCCAAACAATTTTCCCAGACTTAGTTCAGGCCCCACCCCCACCCCCATCCTCCCAGGCCCCACCCTCACCCCATCCTCCCAGGCCCCACACTCACCCCATCCTCCCAGGCCCCACCCTCACCCCATCCTCCCAGGCCCCACCCCCACCCCCATCCTCCCAGGCCTAACATTCTGACCACCAATCCATTCCCTGAGGTTGAGCTGGGTTCAGAAGCACATCTAGAGGAGGGAATGGCTTGTCAGGGGAGATGGGATCTTTGGGCACTGGGGTAGCCTTGTTCTCCACCTTCCTGAACAGTCCTCAAGAACTGAGTAGTTGCTGTTTACATGAAGACTGCCTTTGGGAAATACACAAAGAAGTCCAAATACGCCCATGCACACAGTATCTACAAACACGGAGCAAAGGCTTGGGCCCTCAGTTAAGACCCCCTGCTCTGCTGGGTGTGGTGACGTACAATTATAATCCCCAGCACTTGGGAGGCTAAGGTAGAAGGATTGTGAATTTGAGGCCAGCCTGGGCTACAAAGTAAGACTCCCAACTCAAAAAAAAAAAACCCTTTGCTATTGAGGGATGCCAAGGTAGTCTCCTATAAGCCTTGACCCTGCAGACACATGTTTTTTCTCAGTGCTACATTGGCCCAGAAGCTAGATGCACGTTCCCGACACACCTCCAGGCAGAGCAGAGAATGATAAGGCAGGGAGACAGATGTTAATTATGAGACCAAGGAGAAGAATCGAATGGGAGTCCCTTAGGATTGGAGAGCCAAGGGAGAAAGCTACCTAGGCCTTTCTGCACTGAAAAGCTATCACTTGCAGACCCCTACAGGCAGACCATGGCAGTGCTCATGAGGAGGAAAGCGCCCGCCGGCAGTGAGGTCAACCTGCTGGCCGTGGGTAAAGGCTGAGGAGTTTGGATCCAGCTGGATTCAGGGTCAGGTCTTTGACACAGGCTGAGAAACAGAACAACCCTAGTCTTCCCTGACAATACAGAACCAAGAAATGCCACAGTTGGGTCTTCAGGACGCTGGCCTGTGTGTCTGTCCTCTGAGCAAGACCTCACATTGGGGCTGGAGAGCTGGCTCAGCAGTTACAAGCACTGGCTGCTCCTTCAGAGGAGCCAAGTTTGGGTCCCAGTACTTACATCAGGTACTTACACCACCTGTCACCCCAGCCCCTGAGGCTACTCACATACTCATGTTTCTACATACGTGTGAAAACACACATGCACATAAATAACAAATAACAAAACAAAGAACTCAGACTGCTCTAGAACTCTGCAAACCAAACACATCTCTGTCTGACAGCTTAGAATTGTCCTCTCAGACATTATGGGCCAGTCACATTTCAGTGTGTGTGTGTGTGTGTGTGTGTGTGTGTGTGTGTGTGTGTGTGTGCCCCGCAGCACTCAAGTGGAAATCAGAGAACAATTTGTGGGAGTTGATTCTCTTCCACCATGTGGATCCCAGGAATTGAACTCAGGTCATCAGGCTTGGCGGCAAGAGCCTTTACCCACTGAACCATCTTGCCAGCCCCCAACTAAACTTTTCATGGACTTACTACATCCCTATTTTATACCTCAGCACTTCTCCAGCTTGAGCCGTGCACCTCCCTCCTGCATCCAACACTACCAACCACCTAAGCGAGCAGGCTTCCTCTCCTCCCTGGTGGTCCCTTCCGCTTGTGTATTCAGAATGTTGGAGACAGGGACTGCTACTCTTTCCTACCTTCACCTACCGTTCTAATTCTCTTGGAAACATAGCTTATGAGCCCAGGAGCCCTCTGGCCTCAAGGTCTGGGGGAATCCAGGACCTTCCTGTGGGGCAGAAGTGAAACAGGGAAGTGATTGCCCCTGGGGTAAGTGCCCATTGCTTGGCTCAGCAAGGAGTATGGTCCTGTAATCTTCAAGGGATTGACAAAGGCCGGCAAAAAGGGTCTGCCTCCCAGAGCTGAAAGAGATTGGGAAGTCTTGTGTAACACCAGCAGGAAACTTAAGTACGCCCAGGACTCTAATGTTCCTACACAAACAGGAGGGGTTCACGCTGCCTAAGGCGAGGAGGAAGCAAGCGAATTTAAGAAAAAATAGTTGGGAGGAGAGAGAAATACAGCATCCTGGGGAGACTGGGCTTTGAAAAGGCCGTGTCAAAAGTGGAAGAGACATGGGAATTTCAGCGTCAGCAATACTAATGATAAAAGCACACTGTGTTGGTGACTAAGGAGACATGGGTTCTAATCCTGGATCTGTCATCAACCAGCTAGTGAACTAAGGCAAATTAATCTGCTTCTTTGTGTCTTCATCTGTGCATTTGTAAAATAAAGATACTATGGCTATTTATCAAAGGGATTGGGAGTCTAGACTCCAGATCCTTAGGGTTTCTTTCTAGCCTTTGTGCATGTATATTTGTGTGTGTGTGTGTGTGTGTGTGTGTGTTTCTTCTCTGTATTTTGAGATAGCTTCTCCCTATATAGCCCACGCTGCACACCTTGAGCTCAATATCCTCTTGTCTCAGTTGCTTGAGCGCTGGGACGACAAGCTTGTACCATTGTATTCAGGGTTTTGTTTGTTTGTTTAATTTGAGAATTTTATTTGGTTGCCTATGCTGGTCTCAAACTCCCGGGCTGGACTGTTCCACCTGCCTCAGACTCCTAAGTAGCTGGGACAATGTGCCAACATACCTGAGTACATTTGGTTTGTTTGAGACAGGCTCTAGCTATGTAGTTCAAATGGCCCCAAAGTCCTAATCCTCTGCAGCCCCCTGCCCCTCCCCCCCACAAGTGCTGGGATTACAGGTGTGTACCCTACAACCGGCTGTGTGTGATTTTTTTTTTTTAACCCTAAGGAATCTGTGTGAATTCCCCAAGAGCACCTAGTACATTAGTTGCCAAAGTCAGTTTCCCAGAACCTGGGGTGACGGCCGGAGGGCACCTCATCCATGGGACATGATCTGAGTGGCAGGGGTGGTGTCTCTGTTTTCAGGCTGTGATTGTGCTGCATCTCGATCCTCTGACATCGAGTGTAGAATATGGCAAGGGTGAGCCTACCCTGTGTGTGTGTGTGTGTGTGTGTGTGTGTGTGTGTGTGTGTGTGCGTGCGTGCTGAGAGTGGTATGGAGAGAATGACCCATGTGGCTGTTCTTGAGGAAGCTTCCCTAACTCCGCATGCTCCACGGCTTTTTAACATGCACTCATGTCACCCAGGGATCTTATCTGACGCAGATTGCTGATTCTGCTTCAGTAGGTTAGGAATGTGGGGTGGCAAAGTCATTCATTTCTTCCACGCTCCCAGATGACAGCTTGCAGACCTACTTTTCAGTAAGAAGGCTGTAGCTTACCTACCACTATTAACTCTGATCTCTGTGGCCCAGAATGAGAGACTGGAGGGGGTTGGGCCACTCCAGGTAACGTGTGTTCGTGTCCATGTAAGTGTCTACGTGGCTGGTTTGTGTAGTATATACCACAGGCTCTCTTTCCTGCCGCCACGGATGCAAGGGTGAGGATCAAGTCTTCATGCAGTACAAATCCGCCATGTGCGGAACCAAGTCCCCTTCTGCCAGAAGCAAAGCCCAGGACACCCAGCTTCCTCTCCCAGCACAGCACACGTAAAGAGAGGCCAGGCCTGCTTCCTGTCTGCTCCCCTTCCGGGGACCAGGGTGACAGACTCCAGACCAGGGACTCACCACTGTGAAGTCTTCAGCGCTGCAGGCCTCGCCTCGGAAGTGACAGGAGAGCAGCATGTCTCGAATGTCGTGCCCGGCTCTGTCGTAGAACTCACGCATGTTGAAGGGCTTGGGCTTGAAGCTGCGGAAGTTGGCCTTGTCCTGCAATATCTCTAGCTGCTTTTCGTCAGCCATCTGTGTGTCCGGTATCTCATACCTGGAGCCCAGGGGTGAGTGGCACATGGATCAGCGTGACCACTAGTGCCCATGCCCTACTTGGGGTGGGGTAGGGGCAGCACTCAGCCCCTGGAGGATCAGATCTGGGCATAGGTAGGCAAAGGAGGAGAGCTGGGCGTGTCAGGAGAACCCGACACATAGAATGTGAGAAGACAAAGGATCTGCAGTGGCTGCCCGGGGGGGCTAGGGTGAGAAGCATGGGTGAGGCAGGAGCTATGGATGGCACAGTCTCTCCCCTTTAAAGGTGGTCTGTCCCATCCCCTAAGTGAGGAGACGAGGCTACAGTGACAGGAGGAAGGTGACGCTCACTCCAGGGAAGGTTCCAACATCTCAAAGCTCAGGCTGGGTAGGGATGGAGCTGTTTTGAACTATGCTGGAATCAGAGATGGTGTGTACATAACTGGTGCTCAGCACTATCTCAACTCCTCTGCTGTGGCAGGTTTAAGGGGGTGCTACAGGGCAGAGCTGGCTGACTTTTGGCGGGCTAAGGAGGTTGCCACTCCACAAGCCGTGCAGAGGGGCGGATGGGAGCTGCCCACCTGTTGTTGAGCAGAGCCAGCAGCTCCCCAGCATGGTACAGGTCATTCTTGGAGACTTGACTAAAGCGAAACTCATTGAGGTTGCACAGCGTGACGGCAGGGAAGGTGAGCTGGGAGGCAGCCACCTCGTCAAGCTTGGTGACGTGGTGGTAGCAGAAGTAGTACTGCACACGCTCGGTGCACACACACAGCAGGACGGCCAGTGAACTCAGGAAGCACAGGGCCCACAGTGCTCGCTTCAGAGACAGCCGCTCATAGGAGAAGATGTGGGCAAGGCCGTGCAGCGTGGAGCTGCTGGCGAAAGCCTGGATGCTCACCGGCTGGACACCACCCACCTCCTCCTCCTCAGTCTTCAGTTCCATCCTTGCCAGGGGGGTCCTGGGGAAAGGAGAGGGGAGACAAGAGTCTGTCATTGTCCCGAGAGGAAGGTACATACAGGGCCCTTCCAACTATGTCCATCCAAAATCCTTTTCCGGAGGTCACTGCTCATCCAAGGGAGGACTTCCCTGGTGTGCAGGCTCCAGGGTGGCTTGCCGGAAGGACCGTCCAAGACGATAATCGTTTAAACATAAAAGCTCAGGGTGTCAGCTGAGGTTGGGAGAAGGCTCTGCAAGGGAGGCTTCCCAGACTATGGGAGACCCCAGATATAGTCACTAGAGTGACTGAGGGAAGTCCTGATGTGCCCAAAGGCAGGCACAGGAGTTCCCTCCAGATGTGAGGTCACTCTGGGACAGGAATGTACCCCAGACGAGATCAAACTCCCCATGATGGGCTGAGCCAGGGGTCAGGAGCTCTTCTCTTAATCAAGGGTATCCCCAGGAACAGGCTCTCACCCTAGGAGCTAAACCAGGGCCAGAAAATCTCCAGAGGTGGGCACATCTGGGGAGGGGCTCAGCCTGAATCCTCACCTTCTGTGTCTCCAGTTCTCAAACAGGCACAGGCGCAGGCTGTGTGTGTGTGTGTGTGTGTGTGTGTGTGTGTGTGTGTGTGTGTGTGTGGTGTTTGGGAGGGGGTGGCAGGCTGCCTGAGGTGGATGTATGAAGGAGGGGGGGCGCGGTTCCCTATGACAGCCAGTTGTCCCCGCCCCGAACGCATCCCCCTCCAGTCCAGCTTCTCGTCGCAGTCAGGTTCCCGGCTAGGCACCCCCCCACCCCGCCCCGCGCCCCCTCCCCATCCGCCTAGCTTCTCCAGAAGCTGGGGGAAGCTACAGGGGAGGAGAGTCTCGGCTTCGGGGCGCTGGGGAGCCCCGCGGCCCAAGGCAGCAGGATCGAAAAACCCACCTGAGGGGGCTGGGGAAAACCGGCCGCCGCTGCAGGTCCTGGGGCGCAGGCCGTCCGTGGGCTCAGCGCCGCGCCGCGGAGGGGCTCATGGCCCGGAGCCCGAGGCGCCGGCCACCGCGGCACCCGCGCAGAGCCCTGCAGGGAGCGGCCCGCCCGGCCGGCTCGGCTCAGCTTGGTCCGCCGCCCGCGCGCGCTTGCTCGCTCGGCTCTGTCCGCCCCGGGCTCGGCGCGCTGGCGCTGCGCGGTGCTCTCAGCCCCGGGATCTGCAGGGATCCATCGTCCGGCCGGGAGGCGGCGGGAGGGGAGGAGGAGGGGAAAGGGTGCGCGTGCGCGCCTACGAGTGTCTGCGAGGGTGTCTCTGGGCCGGTGTGCGCGGGGCCCCGGGCCCGGGAGCGGAACCGAGGGCTCCCCCCGCTGGCTCGCCTCCTCCCGCTGCTCTCAGCAGCGCTGCCTCGCTAGGATCCTGGAGCCGGCTCTCTGCCTGCGAGGCCCTGTAGCTTGTGTGTGTGTGTGTGACTATGTGTGTGGTGTGTGTGCGCGCGCGCGCGCTCGCGCGTGTGCGCGCGGGGAGGAGGGTGTCTGCCCCCAGCGTCCCCCTCCCCACGCTGTCTCCTTCAGATCGAAGCTCTTGCCTCTTGCTGCTGCTTCCTTGGGGGGCACATGCACACGTGCGCACACACACACACACACACACACACACGCTCGGAGTCACAGTCACACTTGACTGATTCAAGCACTTGCCTGTGTGGAGATACAGACACATAGAGACCAGAGTCTTACCATGCCACTCAGCCATCCACGCATCACATCCGCCTACACATCCCTGAACCCTGACCCACACATGAGCATTTACCTGTTTGTACACATTCACTCACCTGCTCTTGTTCCTGCTTCCCACCTACATGTGACGTATACACACATGCACATATATAAACACAGCCTTCAACACCCAGACTCCGTTCGTGGACCCCTGGATTGCTTAAGGAGCGTGTGTGAGGCGCCTCACTGGCAGATCTCTGAAGCAGGAGAGAAGGAAAGAGACATACCCAGAAGTGGGGGCAGTTGAGACAGAAGTAAGGAGAGGGGGAAATGGAATAAATGGGTATAAGACGAGGAAAGCCTGGAAGGGGTGCCTACTCAGGGACGGAGCAGGCCTGGGGGCTGTTCCTGTAGCGGTGGCCTCTCTCCTTCCCTCCCTCCTTCTTTCTTCGAGGCCTTGGGGGGCCCTCCCTATCCAATTAGCAGAGAAGGAGCAATCAAGGGGAAGTTGTTAATTTGCTGATGCTCATTAGGGGCTCTTAGCACTGAGGCTGTTGAGGTCTGATGGTGTCAGATGATGATGGTGTGTGTGTGTGTGTGTGTGTGTGTGGTGCAAGACCAGAATTCTATCTGTAGCGGCTCCTTTGCTCCACTTACAGGCTGGTGAAGCTCTGAGAGAAGGAAGGCAAGAAGCAGGTCTTGGGGACATGGCTCTGGGTTCAAGTTGGGGGGATGAACCTGCAGTGAGGTGGAGCTGACAGAGAGGGGAGAAGTGGATGAGAACTTGTGAGGGGTTGGGAGTAAAGGGCACCCCGGGAATCAGTGGAGAAATCTGGAGATTCCATAGAGAGAGCGGGGCTTGCAGCTGGGGAGAGATTGAAAACCATTCAGCAGGATCCAGAGCACCAAGCTGCCAAAATAAAGATAGAATCTTCCATTCAGCCTGGGGAGCTGTCCAGCAGCACATGCGGTGCTGGTGGGCTGCCATGCCCCTGGGCAGCCACTGGGTGCCAGCACTCTCCCAGATACTTAAACTCCGCTCAAGGGAAGGTGGGGGGGGGGGGCATTTGGGAGTAGGAGTTACCCTAGGAGGGTCGCAAACTGGGTCTGGGGAAGCAATGATTCAAACACTGGGTCTAGTCTGGTTCCAAGCTCCCAAATGTCCTCGGGGGAAGGGAGGACCATCTTGGAACATCTGTAATTCCTCCACTCTCCAGCCTTCACGAGCTGGGTGACACGTGGAGCCTCTTCTAATGGCTGCAAATTGCTTCAATCACCTGGGATGTTACCGAGGGAGCTGGGAGCGGCGGGGGTGGAGGGAAGGTGATGAGGTGAGGTGGAGGCAGGCGAAGACTGATTGAGGCCAATGAACAGCCTCAGGAGGAGTCTGGGGGAAGATAAAAGGCATGAATCAGATTTCTGGGCTCCAAGACCTGCTCCTGCCCCTCGACAGCACGGGCAGGACCCTTGACCTCTCTCAGCTTCGGTTTCCTCATCTATATGATGAAGAATGTATGTATTTCAAGGACTACATTAACCACGGAATGAAAAATGCTCAGTATATTGGTTCCGGTTAGTCGATCCTCAATAACAAATATTACCAGCAGTCTGATTTGGATGGGCAGGTAAAACCACCAGTGCAGCCACACCAGGACAGACTTTGAGATGGTTCTTTTTTTTTTTTTTTTTTTTTTTTTAAAGATTTATTTATTTATTATGTATACAGTATTCTGCCTGCATGTGTCCCTACATGCCAGAAGAGGGCACCAGATCTCATTATAGATGGTTGTAAGCCACCATGTGGTTGCTGGGAATTGAACTCAGGACCTCTGGGGGAGCAGTCGGTGTTCTTAACCTCTGAGCCATCTCTCCAGCCCTTGAGATGGTTCTTAATTAGTTCTTAGTTAATTCTTAATTCAGGTTGCCAGGGAAGTCTTCCAAATGGACCCGCCTTAGATCACCCTCAGTGGGTGGAGTGCAGATGCCCAAACTTTTTATTTTCTTTTGAGACAGGGTCTCATTGTGGAGCCATGGCTGGCCTAGAACTCACTATGTAGACCAGGCTGGCTTCAAATTCAAAGAGATCTGCCTGCCTCTGCCTCCTGAGTGCTGGGACTAAAGGCGTGGGCCACCATGCCTGGCTAGTCATGGTCAAACTTTTTTTTTAATTATGTTTATTTTATGTGTATGGGTGTTTTGCCTGCACGTACTTCTGTGTACCACATGACTGCCTGGTGCCTGTGGAGGCCAGAAGAGGGCATCAGATCCCTTGGAACTGGAGTGGTATACAGTTGTAAGCCAACATGTAGGTGCTGGGAATTGAACCTGAGTCCTCTGGTCGAGCAGCAAATGCTCTTAGCCACCACTGAGCCATTCTCCAGCCCCAACCAAACTTTGTAAGACCTCTAAAAGCAGTCAGTCTTGAGAAACTCCTCAGAATTAGCAGGTCTGAGTCAAAACTTCATGTGATTACCACAAGCCCCAGCCTCAGGAGTTTGGTTTCTACACCTAGCCTAAATTCCTCATTCTGTCATTTGCCGAGATGAAATGTAACCCTGCACACACTCCCTCCCAGCCCTGTACCAGTGGAACATCCGCTGAAGCTTTGCCTGCGTCAGACCTGGGGACAAAGGTAAGCAATGGCATCGTCCCCGCCTTCAAAGCCTCTCAGCAGCAAAGCAGTTTGCTGAGAACTGACTCCAGAACAAAGGTCAGCTGTGAAATGGGGGTGGGCTGGGCTACAGAGGGGTAGTTATCCTGATAGGGCTTCAGGGAGCAGGAAGTTGATGGTGCCAAGGCCTTGTTGGATGACACTTGAGGGATCCAGAGGGGGTGATTAACGAAGACACCCTAGTCCCTCTGCTTCTCGGAGCCCGCCCGCTCTCGCCCAGGCCCTGACAGACCCTGTTCCACACTGGTGACATCTACTCCATGTCCTTCCTAGACCTCATACCCTTTTGCCCCTGGAGCACAGGAGGGAAATGGGCTCCTCCCTCCACTAGAGAGGATCACCAGCCTAGGACCCATCCAAGGCTTTGCCATCTTATTGACCTGGGTTCCAATCTTAGATGTGTTACACCAGTATTGTGCGGTTCTGGCCAAGAAATGTGGTCTGAGCCCCACTTTCCCCCCATAAGCTATAAAATGCAGTGAGTGCCTAGGCGGATGAAACGGCGGCGTGTGCCTGGCTAACAGTAGGTGTCCTATCAATAGTGCCAAGCACCAAGCTCATCCCTGAAAGGCTGATGGGGGCAAATTCCCCACGGACCCTTTCCTTGCGTACGGCCCCATCTGCTGTATGTACAGAAGCATCCTCCAGCCTGTCAGAGATGGGTGGGGACGAGGGGAGGGCAGAGGGGGACAAGGCCCCCCGGGACTCCTAGGCAGCTCTTCTCGCTCCCCCGTGCGTGAAATCACACCCGCCCCAATCTGTCCACATCCACTTCGTTTGCTAGCTCAGCAAATGCAGAGACGATTAAGAAGTTAATTAGCAGGCAGTAAGGAAGGGGCTAGGGACCCATCCTCACACTCCTTCACCCTTCTGTGCCCCCCCCCCCTGACCTCCCCCCCCCCCCCCCTCTTCCTGGTTTTCTGGTTCAAATGCTCCTTTTGCCCCCCCTTTCTAGCTTCTCTGCCACCCTCACCCTTTCTAGCTCATGCTAATCACTCTGACCCATTCCTCTCTCCTGCTCCTCTTCTTCCTCTCATCCACGTCCCAGCCTTCTCTGCGGTTCAAGACTTGCTCTCCTCCCGGTCTCCTCCCTCCCACCTAACTGGTTCCTGCCCCCACTTGAATCTGGGACTCATGAATGCATTCCACATCTACCACAGGAATCAGCAACTTCATGGTTGCCTGCCGGGTCCCCTGTCTGCCCCCACAGCCTTGGAGGATCCTCCTCTGGCCCTCATTTCTGACTTCTGGCTCACTGGCTGCTTGAGGGCTCTGATTTGTGTCCATGCAGGGGGCAGGACAGGACATGGGGCAGGAGGTGTGTGTCCGGGGGTGGGGGGTGGATGATTTCCCCCATACTGCTGCCCCTGTCTGCACAGCCATGGTTAAGCTTGAACTTTTCTTGCCCCCTCCCCAGGCAGGGGGGCCTGGAAGATTGACCACCTCTTTTCTGCCACACATTCTGATTTATGTGTCAACATGTCATTTTCTGAAACCACAGCTTTACAAGGGAAAGATCATTAAAGAGAAGAGGTGGGGGAGAGGCACGCGGGGGGGGGGGGGGGGGGGGGGGGGGGAAGTGCGGGCTTGACCAGGGGGGGGCAGGCGGGGGGAGCGGGAGACATTGAGACAGGGCAGAGGTCCCGGTGGCCTTTCCCTGCCTGGAAAGGATAGGTCTTTGAGGAGTGAGCACAGAAGGGAAACAGAAGGCCCTCGTGCCAGGGGCTGGGCTTTCCCGGAAACTTCCTTGGTTAATTCCCCGCCTAGCACTGAGTTCCGGGTCCCTCTTGTACCACCTTACCTTCTTTCTCTACTTAAGGTGCTTTGGCTGCTTGGGGATAGGCCTGTCCTCTGTCTTTTTGTATCTGCTTCAGGTGGGGTATCCCAGAGTAAGCAAGGGTTGCCTTGATTTCCAGAGGCGAGAACACTGTGGATGAGGTGGGCCTAGAAAAGGGTGCTCAAGTCTTTCACGTGCTGGCCCGCAGTGGGAGCACAGGGTCCAGGGTACCCTCTGGGGGAGGGACTACATTTCTGACAGTGAGATGCAGAGACCTGGCGTGAACCTGGTAAATGCAGCTGGGGAAATAGCATTTAAGGAATTGAATAAATGAAGAGTATTCTTGGGAGTCCTGGCTGGGTTAGGCAGGGTGTGTGTGTGTGCGCGCGCGCGTGCGCGTGCTCGTGTGTGTATATGAGTGTGCCCGCGCGCGCGTGCTCGTGTGTGTATATGAGTGTGCCCGCGCGCGCGCGCGCCCTCTTTTCCCTTCCATCGGCTTGTCCTTGGGGCGCTGGGGTCTCCGAGCTGTTCCCAGCAAAGCACAATCCTCCACCACCTAGCAGGACTTCTCCAGTCCGCTGCCCTTCCCAGCGGGCCCCCTCCTACCCTAGCCAGAGCCCGTGGAAGGCGCAATCTCAGCGCCCAGGGCGGCCAGCGAGCCGGAGGAGGCAGAGGCGGTGAATAATTCATGGGGCTGGGAGGCCCTTATCTCCCCGGCCGGCCCCACCCGGGGGCCCCTGTGCTGGGCTGCAGTCCCTCGGCTCTCCGCTTTATCTCGACGCCCAGCTTGTAATGCAGCCCTCCATATCACAGGCAGAAGGGGAGATTAATTTTCTGGTTTTGCATGGGCGGGGAGGGGGAGAGGGCGAGGGGAGGTGCCGGGGAGCAGAAGCTGGGATCTTTCCGATTTCAGACTCCAGCGGCTTAATCCTCTCCCAGGCCTGCAGGAACCGGAGGAAGAGGGTGTTGCAAGCCAAATTTCATCATCGGCGGCAGCCCCAACAGAGGGAGGAGGAGGCGAGGGCCAAACAGACGGCAGAGGCAGCAGCGCTGGCGCGGAGAGGGGAGCTGTTTGGAAACAGGGTGTCGGGTGGCCCTCAGCCTCGCTGCACACAAGGCTGCCTTGTGGCGAGCTGGGACTCCCTGCCCATGTGGGGCACGCGTGGGCACACCACATGGGCACACGTATGTATGTGACACACAGAGCTGGGGGCACATGGGCATACCTCTTTGTAAGCTGACACCATCCTGATGTCTGCCTTACCGTGCTGACAGCATCGGCCCAGAAAGAGTCTAAAGAAACGTTGACTGACTGATGTCTGGGGAATGTTGACGATCTGAGCAGACACAGCGCCACATGCTCCTAGAATCTGGTTCTGCCAGCTTCTTGCCATCTGCCCCGGGGGCCCTGGCACGTGCCAACTACTGGCTCCCTTCATTTTTATGTGCTTTCGTGGTCTGCATAGGACAGTGAGGGTCTCTGCTACTTCAAGACCCAGAGCTAAAGGAACCTACCACCTGTTAGCTGAGCACAGGCAGGGCCCTGGGCAGGCAGGCCCGTGCTTCCTGCCTTCACAGAGCTGAGTACCCAGGGGAGATGATTGACACCTGGGTAACTGATTCCGTGAAAGAAAGGATGCGAGCTAGGAAAAAGTGCTCAGAGGAAGGGCCGTTGGTGAGAACCGGGAAAGCATTTTAGAAAGTGGTGTTTATGAGATACGGTTCTGTTATTAGTCCGAATTGGTATTAATGGAGGGAGGTGAGGCTTTTTCTGGAAAAAAAAAAAAAACAATGATGGAGGATGTCAGGGTGAAGACATAATAATTTCGTCCATTTAGTGGGTGATGGGGAACAGTGAGGGTCAAGGGCTAGGGTCAAGTGGAGGAGCTTAGATCTGCTCTGAGGTTGCAGGCTGGCCATTGATGTGCTGTGAGCAGGAAGTGGCTTGGTCAAAATGGTTCCCGTGGGAAGGAAAAGATAGCCAGCTCTACTGACCATTTGTATGCTGGGCATTGTACTAAATGTTATGGAAGGGATTATCTCATTGAAACCCTTAGACATCGAGGTCACCCCATTTACACTTGGTCTTAGGCAAGAGGCTGAGAAGTGATGTCATCTCACTGTATAGACGAGAAAACAGAGTCACGGAGGTGTTGGCAATAGAATGGAAATCAATGAAGGAAACAGAGATTGAAACAATAAATTATTTAACAACTCCATGCACTTTCAGGCATGGAAAAAAAAGCTCTTTTTTCATACTTTGATGTTCAATTTATTAATCTTTATTCAATTATTAACATTTCTCTAAATAGTCTCATACTACTTACACAACCAATAAATCAAAAACTTCTGCAATTAGCACATTTTATTTCTCCAAATATTTAAACATTGATTGCAAATGAAATCAAGCTCTTCATAAATCCATCCATTTTTCTCGAAAGCTTCAAACATCATTAAAAGCAGAGAAAACATCCATTACAAAATCAACATCGTGCATTTAATATTCTTTGTGTGATGTTTCTAGTGCTACTTCCTTTGTTCTTATTGTGTTTTCCCTTTCCTTCCCAGGCATAGGGTTTTCCTAACTTAAACTAGAGAGGGCAGGTTTACCTTTTTCTGCAGGCTGGGACTAAGGGATGAGATTAGGCAGATGGGAGAGAGTCGGGTGGGTGCACAAACCCCAGGGGTGGGGGTCTTTTAAGGACATCCTTCTGGAGTTCATTATACATCCATTCCCCTATTCCATCAGGCCAATCACAGGCTCTGGTATTTTCATGTATGACCCTAATCTTTTCCCCCAAATGATTCTGGTTCTGAGGGCCTTATCTTTACTGCGCAGCCCACCGGATAGCACCATTCTGAAGGGGCCCTGGTCTGGTTAAGCTGAAAGCCCTTGGTCAATTGGTTAACTGGAACTCCAGCCTTTCCTTCTCAACCGCTAAGACCTCCAGTATTGTCATCTGGGGCGCTGAAGCAAGTTTCTAAGATGAGGTATTAAGGGCTTAAATTAGGACAGCGGTGACGGAAATAAAAAGAACTTTAAAAAAAATTTTTTTTTCTTATAGAAAGTCCCTGAAGGTAAAATTGACTTCTGCTAACTGGAGGATAATATTTGCCTCATTGAATCAACAAAATGCATGTGAAGCCCTTTGTACCTTCCAAGCACCACTAAATCTTTTTTTTTTTTGTTATCATATTACCATTATGAAATGGCTAAGAACAAAACCACACAGGGTTTGCATAAATGTAAGTGTGAACAGAAAGAAGGCAGATGAGGAGGCTGAAGGACAAGTGGCACGGAGAAGGGTTAGCTGAAGGGATGAAGACAAACGAGGAGGAGGTGTCCCAGAGACCACGTGGGTGGGAGCAGGAAACAGTAAGGTGTGTTGCGGAGGCCAGGACAAGTGGGTAGGGCCTGCACTAGGTGGGGCAGTCTGGGTATGTCAAGAAGGAAGAAGTAAAGAGGGATGGCGGGTCCATACGATGTGCTGATGGGGCCACAGAGGAGCTGGTGACTAAAGTCGTGACCTTGGACCTGAAAAGATGCAAGACAAGAAGGCAAGGGTGGCTCCGGGATCCTCTGACGCTCAGGACTAAGGGTCCCTCTGTGGCCAGTGTGACTCTTCCTAGTGAGCAGAAACTGTGTGTGCCATATGGTCCTCATCCTGCTGGCACAGGAGCTACCTCCTCCTGCTCAATCTCCAGTCTTCCCTGAGATTCTGAGATGTGGAATTGCAGCAGCTTAGGACCAGCAGGAACTCACCCAGGCGTGGTGATGCATGCTTGCACTACCAGGATTTGGGAGGTGGAAGCAGGGAGATCCCGTGTTTAAGGTTAGCCTAGGATACAAAGGGAATTCAAAACCAGCCTGGGCTATATGGCAACATCCTGTTTCAAAGTACCAAGTGCTGGAACTCTAGCTCAGTCAGTGAAAGACTTGCTTGCATGTTTAACATCCTGGGTTCAATCCCCCGTCCCGGAAAAACCAAACCAAAATCACACTGAGGCTGGAGAGCGATGTCATATGTTTAGGGGGACAAGGCTGGAATTGGGATTCTGAACCCCAACCTGACATCCTTTACTTATCACTCAGTGTGGAGATCTTACTGCACAAGGCTGTCTGAAAACCCTCTCCCATGTGATGAAGCTTTTGTTTTGTTTGTCAGGCTTAAAAATGCTGGGACTGGGGAGGCAGTCAGGAGTGGATTTAGTGATGAGGCTTCAGCGAAGGCGAGGCCACTCCTAGGCTTGTCCAGGAACACCTGTGGTGTTGCGGGGGCTAAAGTAATAGGAGGCAGAAGTGAAAGGAGATTGGAGGCTGGAGATGAGGCCCAGCCTATGGCTCCCCTTAAAGTGTCTCTCTGTCTTAAAGTGTGTGGGAAGACTGAGAAAGGGAAGATGAAGGGATGGTGGGTGGGAGATGTCTACAGATGAGTGACAGCGGAGGACCAAGGGTGTGAGGTTTCAGTATAGGCTAGGGAGGCGTCTTTCTCTAACGGGAAAGAGCCACAGACAAGCCCTAAGTGCAGCATCCCTCTGTCTGTCCTGGGCCTCTGGACATGTTGCCCTCCTCCCTCTGTCTGCTGGTGGTAATTGCTCTCCATTTGGTCATTACTTAGCTCATTAATTGCCTAAAGGAGGGGAGCAGCCCAGAGTAGGGGTGATTGGCAGAAATAATGGATTAGATGGACTCTTGGGGAATGGAATGGACTGGAATGTGGCATGGGCTAGGGTATAGTAGAGCCCATTCAGATCCAGTTTGGAGGAAGCATTTTTCAACTGTAATGCAGACACCAATGCTTTCACTTCCAGACACCCTACCAACCCCAATCCAATCAATACCATTAGCGCCGTGTTCCTTCGGGTCGTGGTCACCATTATTACCATTGTGGTAGACATTCTCTAAGATGGCTCCCAGTGACCTCTGCCTCCTGATATTTTATGCTGTGTATAATCCTATCCCTTTGGGTATGGGCTGTTATTAATAACTTTGTTTGTTTGTTTGTTTGTTTGTTTGTTTCTTTCTTTCTTTCCTTTCTCTCTTTCTTTTTCAAGACAATCTTTCTCTGTGTAGCCCTGGCTGTCCTGGAACCCACTCTATAGACTAGGCTGGCCTTGAACTCAGAGAGCCACCTGCCTCTGCCTCCTGAGTGTCGGGATCAAAGGTGTGTACCACCACCGCCCAGCTAATAACTCATTTCTACTTGAATTTACTTTTGCATTTATCTATTTATTTATTTTGTGGTGTGTGTGTGTGTGTGTGTGAAGGTCAGAGGCCGCCTCTTGGGAGTTGGTACTCCCATCCTTCTTTACAGGTTCTAGGGACTGAACTCAGGCCATCAGACTTACGTTCCTGTCCTTTGGCCATTGAACCACCTCAGAATGCCCAATAACATCTCTAGTGATACAATCAGTGAGGTGATGAGATGTGACTTTAAGACTAGACCACACTAAGTGTGGTAGTGCATGCTTGTAATAGCACTATGGAAATGGAGGCAGAAGGTTCAGGAGTTCAAGGCCAGCTCCAGCTACACAGGGAATCTGAAGCTAGCCTAGGCTACATGAGATCCTGTCTCAAACAGATGGATAGATGAACAGATTAGTCTCCAAAAACACCGTGGCTTCCATTTTGGGTACTCTTTTACTTGCACTGAGGAGAACCAGCTGCTATGGTGGCAATGACCCTGGAGGGGCTTAGGTGGAGGGTAGTCTCAGGCCAACCCTCAGTAAGGTCCCAAGGCTAAGAGGAGCTGAATACTGTCAATAATTGTGTTCGTGAATTTGGACGCAGACAACCCTCCAATGAAGGCAAGAGATGACACGGGAGGACCTGTTGTCACCTTCATAGGTGACTTGTGAGAGACACGAGCCAGAGACATCCACCTAAGCCATCCAAACACCTGGCCTGCAGAAACTGAGTTAATAAATGTGTATTGCTTTGAGCAGCTAAGTTTTGGGTGGAATTTCTTATGTATCAATAGACATCAACACCAGCCACCGTCACCACAAACACCATTGCCTTCTTCATGTCATTTAATAGCACAAAAACCATCATGACCAGCTGCAAAAGTCTTTCTAGTACCCAAAATGTGCCAGACTCTCCTTATACCCCAGGATGGCAAAGAGGTAGGAGATGTATTCTGTCACTAGTTGGGGACTGTAGTTGAGGAATCAGGACACAGTCCTAAAAAGTGAGTGGTAAGTCAAGGAAAACTATACTCATTGCCTCTAGATCAGGATGTGTCTTAGTGAGGGTTTCTATTGCTGTGATGAAACACCATGACCAAAAAGCAAGTGGGAGGTGGGGGTAGCTGGAGAGATGGCTCAGCAGTTAAGAGCCATCTTCCAGAGGTTGCTCTTCCAGAGGACCCAGGCTCAATTCCCAGCACACACATGGTGGCTCACAGCTGTCTAGCTTCAGTCCCTGGACTCTCTATGGAGCATGCACATACTTGCAAGCAAAACTCGTGAATTAGTAAAAATAATACATTAAAAAATGCTAGTTGGGGAAAAAAGGGTTTATCTGGCTTACACAAGCAGGGCAGGATCCTGGAGGCAGGAGCTGATGCAGAGGCCATGGATGGGTGCGGCTTATTGGCTTGCTCAGCCTGCTTTCTTTTTTTCTTTCTTTCTTTCTTTTTTTAAGGTTTTGTTTTTGTTTTAATTGAATAACCAAACTCAAGACCAGTTAGATCAGGAAGGGTGGCAGCAATCAGTTGGACCAAGACTCACTCCATTCAGAGTCCTGTTGAACCCGAGACACACTCCATTCAGAGTCCTGTTGAACCCGAGCACTCTTCTCTTCTCCTTCCCTTCCTCCATTCCTGCCCCCTGAACCACTGTGGTCACAGCCTGCTTTCTTATAGAACCCAGGACCACCAGCCTAGGCATGGCCCTGCCCACAATGGCCTGGGCCATTCCACATCGATCATTAATTAAGAAAAATGCCCTACAGGCTTGCCTATAATCCACTTTTATGGAGGCATTTCCTTCCTTCCTTCCTTTCTTTCTTTCTTTCTTTCTTTCTTTCTTTCTTTCTTTCTTTCTTTCTTTCTTTCTTTCTTTCAAGATTTATTTATTTATTATGTATACAGTGTTCTACCTTCAGGCCAGAAGAGGGCACCAGATCTCATTATAGATGGTTGTGAGCCACCCCGTGATGGTGCTGGGAATTGAACCTGGGTCCTCTGGATGCGCAGTCAGCGCTCTTAACCTCAGAGCCCTCTCTCCAGCCCTGTGGGGGCATTTTCTTAATTGAGGATCCCTCCTCTCAGATGACTTTAGCTGGTGTCAAGTGGACATAAAGCTAGCTAGGACAGGGTGGTAGGGAAGGCCTCATGGAGGAGAAGCGCTGTAAGGGCTTCCTGAAGGCTTTTACTCAGGCCTTAAAGGAGCAATGCGATCACCACAGGGGACTGGCAGGGGAAGGCACTAGTCTCCACGACGCTTCAGGTGAAAACCGGAGTGAGAGGATCCAGCCAGAGGGGAAGGAAGCCGTGAGAAATGAGATTGGAGCAGACAGCAGACTGTGGAGATGCAGCACTTTATAAACTTGTACAGGGCTCTGGGCTTTCCAAAGTCCCCTGTGCTGTTCATGAGAGCCAGCCTCTTCAATGGGTGGGAGTGGGGGGGATGGGGGCCGGGAGGATGAGCTGTGGGTGTGGCTCAGCGGTGGAGCAGTTGCCTGGTATGCATGAGGCCTTGGCTTCAATCTCCAGCATGGGGTTGGGATGTGGGAGGCAAAAATCAGCCCAGCTTTCCAGCTCAGCCTGGGATAAGCCTGTGCAGAGGCCTAGATGCTCAGTGGAGACAATGTGGGGTAATGGGATCGGGGTAACTGGCCTCAGGTTCTTCCAGCTGGTAACAATGGACCCCACAGTGTTAGCCTCTCTGCCAATTTTATCCCTTCTCAGGCTGTTGTGCTGTCCAGATATTGTATGAGAAACACTGAATGGAGCCTGGCTCACAGTAGGCAGACAGGAAATCCTGATCTTTGGGGCTGGAGAGATGGTTCAGTGGTTAGGGACACTGGCTGCTCTTGCAGAGGACTTGGGTTTGGTTCCCAGGACCCACATGATAGCCCACAACCATCTGTAACTTCAGTTCTTGAAGTGTGAATCAATTTAGTCTTCACAAATAAAAACCCAGATCAGAGAAACAGAGTAGCAGCCACTAGAGAGTTCTTACCTCTGTGAATCCTCAGACCAAATGGGCAGGATCCTGTCTCCACCTCCCAAGTGCTGGGATCAAAGGTGTGAGCCTCCACTGCTCAGCTCTGTTTCTGTTTCAGACTGGTTCAATCTCGTGTAGCCCAGAGTGGCTGTGAACTCCTGATCTTCCTGCTTCCTCTTCCCAAGTGCTGGGATTAAAGGTGTGTGCCACCACTGCCTGGCCTCTATGGCCAGGCAAGCTGTATTTGTCAGAACACAACAAAATATCATACAGGGTCCAGTTTTTCTGATACCCTCTTCTGGCTTCTTTGGGCAATGCAAACACGCGGTGCATAATCATATGTGAAAGCAAGCCACACACATAACATAAAAACAAATGTATCTTCTTTTAAAAATTGAAGAAAAAGAAATCTAGATCCTGTCCCCTAGCCCCAGCACCTCCTCTGTCCCTGGAGGCTGGGTGGAAGTTGTCTCATTCCGTATGAAGGCAGGATGACTCCAGAGGATGCCAGGACCCTGTGGACATGAGGGCTGGGTGAGTCGGGAAGCATTCACAAATACCAGCTCCTTCTAAAACCCCTGCCTCTGGAAGATCTTTCAGGGTCTGTGGGAGGCGAGCTGATAGCTGCCCCTTTCAGCATAGGGCTGTTTGACAGAGAAATGGCCAAATTTCAGCACCCTTTCCTCAGAGAGACCATGTCACTACGGAAGACCAGGCCAGAATCAGGGATCCTAGGACTGGCAGGGCCCTCTGGAGGCTTGGTGGTGCCCAGGCCAGTCTCTAGCAGGAGCATGTCTGAATCCTCACGATGTTACCCCTTCCGTATCGCCTTCTAGATACTTCCACCTGAGTTCACGCAGCTTTTGATTTCCTTCAGCCCCATTTTACAGATGAACAAGTGAAAGCTGAGAATAAAGACTGAAGCGGAGAGAGGCTTCTCTGACCCCAGGCCTCTGGATGCCAAATGTCATCTTTTTTTCTTCTACTCAGTGGTCCCTGGCGTGAAGTCTCAGTGACTGTCCTGGGCTGAGAGGCCACCGGAAGCTGGAATCGCAGCCTCCTCTCCAGGCCCCAGAGCCCTGTTCTTTCTGCTTCATCACACCGAGCTGGGTAGGAAAACTGCTTTGGGGAAACAAGTTTGGCAGAGGAGAGAGAGAAAGGAGGAGGGGTGGGCAGGAGGAGGGAGCTGGCAGCCTGCGGGTAACTGCGGAGAACAGGGTCGATGAGGATATAGGAGGACTGGGACACCGGGGTCCCCAGTCGGCTGGGGCTGGGACCAGCCCTTCACACTGTCATGACCAGGCCTGAGGCTGCAGGCTGCCAGTGTTCTCTCAAGACCCCTGGAGAGCCCGAAATCAAATATTCCTCCTCCCCTGCTCAGGCAGCCTTATTGCCATTGACAGCAAATGTATTGCTCTAATCTCTTCTCATTTGGCCAGGATGGGCTCCATTCTGACCTCCCGCCCAGCCTCGAAGGCTTCACGGAGGTGGGAGGGAGGTAGAAGGGAGCAGAAGGAAAGGTGGGAGGGACAGGAAGGCCTAGGCTGTCAATGGGTAGCTGCAGTGATCCCACACTTGTCAGTGGCCTGCTTTCTAGCGTGCTGAAAGCTCCCAGGAAAAGCCAGTCCCTCAACCCGAGGGTCTCCCCCGGGAAGTAGGGTGGGTAGTGAGGAAGCAGGCCTGACACGTCAGGACAGCAGACCTCTGCAGAGCACTGTGTGTGTGTCTGTGTGTCTGTCTGCCTGCCTGCCTCTCTGTCGGTCTGTATCTATATGTGAGTATGTGTTTAAGGGATATCTGCCTGCTTGTCTGTCCCACTGTCCTCTGCCGCCCAGAGAAGCCTGGCCAAATGTGTGACTTGCTGCTCCTTTGACGGTCTGTCCTTCTGGTCTTCTCTGCTGAGGCATTCTGTAAGGGTCAGATGTGGGATGAGGATGGGACACATAGACATGAGGACGACAGCCTGGGGAATAGAGATGGTATCTGAAGCCCAGATAAGGGGAGGAGAGGGTTAAAAGGGAGCCGGGCTGGGTGTGCTGGCGCACATCTTTACTTCGTTCTAGCACCTGGGAGGCAGAGACAGGTGGATCTCTTTAAGTTCAAGGCCAGCCTGGTCTACACAGTGAGTTCCAGACCAGCGAAGGCCACAGAGAAAGACCCTGTCTCAAGAAAAACAAGGAGCATGAATGCACATGTGGATGAGGTTAGACAGAGTGATTGTGGGAAGAAATGTGTATCTCAGAGGCAGCAGAAGTGGGGTGCTGGTGCTGTATGAGGCAGGAAGAGCAGAAAAGCGAGGTGTGGTCATAGATGTGGCCTGGCGGCAACTGCAGAACAAAAGGAGGCAGGCCAAGTCGGTCACTCGCTCTGCCTGGAGGCTGGAGGTGGGGTGGTTGGGGACGGGAAGTCTAGGCTGTTCATTCGTTCTGCTAAAATTAAGCCTGAGCTTGTGTGTGCGCGCACACACATCTGTCTCTCCCAAAATAGTGTAGAGTCCTGTCCATCTCTTCATGGATCTTTAGGTTGGGCTGGAATGTTTTCTGTATCCTGTTAGTTTATTGGTGAGAGGAGGCCTTCGATCTGTGGTGTGGGTGTATACATGTATACACACTAAAATCTCTCTTTGAAGTCCTCTGGCCCCTTCCAAAAGAAACCTTTGATGGAAATGGCCGAGCTGGACTGGAACCTGCAGGGTTCAGCAACAGAGGGAGGGTAGTAGAGTCCTTCTGGCTCTAAGCTGTTGCCTCTTATTGCCAGGCAAGTGTGTTTTCCATTTTCAGAAAGGCATCCCTGCCTTGTTACACAGCTTTCCAAGTCCTGTCCTTCTTTCTTTCTTTCTTTCTCTCAACACTCCCCACACCATGGTCTCTCTATTATGTAGTCCTGACTGTCCTGGAACTCACTCTGTAGATCAGGCTGGCCTCGAACTCACAGAGATCTACCTGCCTCTGGCTTCTGAGTGCTGGGATTAAAGACTCTCAAGCCATGCTTCTCAGTTCCTTCTTGTCTGAGGATGGCTGAGGTGGAATTTGAGAAACTCTACTTCTGGGTTTCTGAAGTCTAATCAAAGGAAGACAGAGAGAGACACAAGGTAATAAAACTAGCTGGAGCCAGGCGGTGGTGGCACATGCCTTTAATCCCAGCAGTCGGGAGGCAGAGCCAGGCGGATCTCTGTGAGTTCGAGGCCAGCCTGGTCTACAAAGTGAGTCCGAGAAAAGGAGCAAAGCTACACAGAGAAACCCTGTCTTGAAGAAAAAAAAACAAAACAAAAAAACAAACAAAAACAACAACAAAAAAACCCTAGCTGGGCTGGGGCTGGGGTCCATTTGGTGAAGTGTTTCTTTAGAAGAGGCCCCTGGGTTCTGTGCTTAGCAAGGCCCGAGATGGGCTGTCCAAAATCATTCTTGGCTGCCTGTGAGTGAGTTCAAGGCCAACCTGAGCTACATGAAACTGTCAAAAACAACAACAAAAACCCCAAACAAAACCAACTAATATTCTTGGAACACCGTGGATGGTCGATTTGCATCTTCGGAGACCCAGAGAAGGAGCCTGGAAAGAGACCGAGAACAAAGGGGAAGGAATGGAAAGGCACAAGCCTGGTTTGGCGGGGGCGAGGTAAAAAGACAAATATGGGAGGCAGAGGCAGGCGGATCTCTGTGAGTTCGAGGCCAGCCTGGACTACAGAGTGAGATCTAGGAAAGGCACAAAGCTTCACAGAGAAACGCTGTCTCGAAAAACCAAAAAAAGAAAAAAAAAAAAAAAGATAAATATGCACTGACCGCAGCCCAGTGTGTGGGCGACAGCGCCTCTGTCCGGGCTACTGGCCTGGAGGGGTTCGAGGCGGGGTGGGATGGGGCTGCCCGCAAAGGTGATCCAACAGGAAGGACTCACGCCCCACGACGACGCTTTGCCTCACCCTGAAGCCCTTTCACAGACTTAGCCACCCTCCATCCGCATCCCGACACTCCGCACCACTGTGGTCTCCAGTGGCTGAAGAACCAGGTTAAAAGCCCGCACCTTCAGTAATTGGCAGAGCCAGGATTGAACTCTAGGCTTCCTAGAACCAGAACCTTTGGTTTTCCCGGTCCAAGTGGAGCCCCCTAAGCCCCCCCTCTGCCCCGGACCGGCAAACACACACACACACACACACACACACACACATTGCATTTTTTTCCCTCAATACACTGGTGCAGCAGGCAAAGGGTGGAGATGACCCGCCCCCAGGCATCCTTTGGACCATGTAGATTGGGTGTTGGGGTGGAATACTGCCACCACGTGGTTGAGCTCAACTCACCTGCAGTAACTCACCTGCACTCAAATGACTGTTTATTGGGGCTACCTACGATGGGAAATGTGATAAATCAAAGGCGTACAGTAGCAGGAATCCTAATTGGTCTTAATAGTAAAAACCTGGAGCCAGATATCGAGGTAAACGCTGGAAGATCAGAGAGACAAAGGAGCAAGCCACAGCCACCTCTTGCCTTGCCAACTCCTCAGCCTAAAAAGGGGCTGAGCTCCTGTCTCCTCCCACCTTATATTCCTCTCTCCGCCCAGCCATATCACTTCCTGTCTCCACCTCCTTAGTGCTGGGATTAAAGGTGTGTGCCTCCCAAGTACTGGAATCAAAGGCATGAGATCCCAAGTGCTGGGATTAAAGGGGTGAGCCTCCCCTTCCTGGCTCTGTTTCTCTTTGAGACTGGATCAATCTTGTGTAGCCCAGACTGGCCTTGAACTCCTGATCTTCCTGCTTTCTCCTCCCAAGTGCTGGGATTAAAGATGTGTGCCACCATGCCTGGCCTCTATGGTTAATTAGTGGCTAGCTCTGCCCTCTGGAGAGGCAAACTTTGTTAGAGCACAAACGAAGTATCACCACAGTGTCCTTCTGAAGCTGATGGCCTAGCAAGCAAGGTAAGGGACACTTACTGAGCACTTACTCTATACTGGGATATGTGCTAGGTTTTACAAGGACATCTGAGTTATTCCTCTGAATGACCCAATGAGATAGACTTATAGAGGACGGAGGCAAAGCTCAGTTAGCATGTGGGAGGCCATACGAAAGTAACTAGTAAAAAGAACCACAAAAAGACAAGGTGACTCATATGGGGGCGCAGTGCTTATAGCAAAGGCACAGAGGCAGGTAGCATAGATTCCTTTGAAGAAAGCAATTAAAGTTCAAGCCACCCAAAGAGTAGGTGGAACTTAGTCAGATGGGGGGGAGGGCAGGAAGAGTGTTGGGGCAGATGGAACAGCAAGAGTAAAGCCCTGGATGCTAGGAGTACTTTGTGAACTTTGGGACTTGTCATTGGGAGCGAGTTAGGAAGGGTGGCTGGAGATTGAGGAAGGGCTCTGCTCTTTATCAGGGAGGAGAGGTGAAATGAAGCTATTAATGGTTTTAAGTAAGGAAGAGTCGTAGTTGGATCAGCTTTGTTTGTTTTAGACTGGTCTTGATTTCTCAGCCTCCACTTCCCAAGTGTGGGGATTATGGGTGCATGCCACCACGCCCATGTTGAACTGCCTTTTTAAATGTCACAGTTGTAGAGAGCTCAAGGAGGAGTACAGTTTTCCAGGTTAGACTACCTGAAAGGACCAGGCTGGTTACCGTAGAGAAGTCAGATGTGGGCTAGCCTGGAGTTCACTACGTAGACCAGGATGACCTTGAATTTACAGAGATCCTCCTGCCTCTATCTCGGGAGTGCTGGGATTAAAGGCTTGCACCATCACAGGGACTGGCTCACTGTTTCTAGTAAGCTCTATCTAGCCAGTATTTTGTCAAGTTGCTGGTAGCCATTCCTCCTTGATTAGTAATTCAGGAAGGAAGGGACTCCAAGACAGAGAAATAACAGAAGAAGAAAAAAAGAGAGTACATTAACAGATTAAGAATGAATAGTTCGCTGATACTCGGTTGTAGTGTAAAGTGCATTTCTGATGTGGGGTCCAGATCTTTTAAAAGTTCCAAAGCTCTGTACCAGCATAATGCCAGATTGTAACTGCATTTATTATACGGGTTTATAACACTTCATTTTGTATTTCTGTTTGTTTCTTTGAGCTGTCTCCTCCATTCATCGCCACTGGAAAGCAGAGACCACATGATCAAGCAGAGTGTTTGCTATGAAGTTGGCATACTTACTGTGCATCAAATAAAAGTCTGAATGAATGCTTGAATGAATGAAGGGATAATTATAGCTCAGAAAATATGGTTAAAATGATTGCTACTCTGTCTCCTTCTGGAATTCTTCCTATTCTACAGTAAGACCCGAAACTATTCAGTTATTAGTTTCCAAGAGCCCTATTTGCCTGCCCGGGGAAACAAGGAGGCAAGAATAATATGCAATTAGTCAATAGGTCATTAGAATAATTATAGGAAAGGGAGCCGGAGCCAAGGGCGGGGAACCTACACGGACCACAAAACACCCCTTACCCCCGCAAAACACATCACAACGCCCCCACCCGAACTGTGCCCTTAGTCAAAATGGCCCCCTGTTGGCGTCTCCCTAACGTCATGCGCATGCTCATTTCCATTTTTTGCGCCCGCCCCCTAGCCCTGACGCATGCGTCGTCGTGAGGCTGAGGTCCTCTGTGATTGGTTGGTGCGCGATTTTGAACCGGATCTGGCGGCGCGGTTCCACACTGCCGTTAGTGAGGCGCGCCGGGAGCGGACAGCAGCGCTCCTGGGGCGCGGCGGCCGGAGAGTGAGCGCCTCGGGCCGGTCGGGGTTGCGTGTGCGCGGGACCGGGAGCCTCGGTAAGCGGGTCCGAGGCCGCGAGCGGGCGGCCGGGACGGGGGCTGCTCTTGGCGTCGCGTTTCGAGCCCAGTCAGGGGCGTCCTTTCGAGGCGTGGCCGGAGGGGTGGGGGTGTGGTTCCCCCGAGGTGGTCTTCGCTGCGGTGCCGGCCCGGCCGGGGAGTGGCTGCCGTGGAGCGCCCCTTTACCCTTTGGGAGGAACAGAGTTTTCCGAGGGAGAAAGCCCTGGTGTTTGGGGGGCCTCGGCGGCCCAGAGTTGTCTCCCTGATGGTGGAGAATTGGAATGTTGGAAATTCGGACCCATGACTGTCTCGGGTTATCTTTAGTCCCCCTTGAAATAACAATTCATTGCCCAGCTCTGTCACTAATCTACCATCCTGTAGCAGGTTTCTGATGCTACCAGATAACCATCTTGGCTTAGTCACAGCTTCCCCCAGCAGAAAAGCTAAGGCTGTTATATCTGGTAGCATCCCAGTAGTGTGTAGGAGGGTCATTGGAGTCACCGTTTATCTTTTAAAGTTCTGTCACCCCTAAGTAAACTGTACCCTATGTGAGTATATGTGACGGTGTCTTATGTAGCCCAGGCTGGCCTTTTGTAGCCAAGGATCACTTTGCACTTCCGATCCTCCTACCTCTGGAGTGCTGGGACAGCAGCCATGACAGGATAATTTGGGGATTACAAAGTGTGGCTCACCATTCCCAGTATTTGCTGTGCTGAGGACAGAAGCCAGGCGCTTATGCATGCTAGGCAGGCAGGCGTGGTATGAGCTAAAGGCCAGCACAGCTGCACACTTCTTTAAGTCCAAGTAAGGTTGTCTTCTACTTCTACTTAAAAATGTGTTGACTGATGAGGCTGGTGTGCACATCAAGCCAGTGGGTTGCAGTAAAGCAGGGGAACCTGCTGTATTAGTTTTCAATGTTGCCTAGTGGTGATCTTTAGCTTTTGGGTTGGTGAAAGGTGGTAATCTTTTTTTTTTCCTCCGCCCCCCCCCCCCCAAAGATGGTTTCTCTGTGTAGCCCTGGCTGTCCTGGAACTCACTCTGTAGACCAGGCTGGCCTCCAACTCAGAGATCTGCCTGCCTCTGCTTCCTGAGTACTGAGTTTAAAGGCATTGGCCACCACGCCCGGCTCAAAAGTAGTAGTAGTCTTTTCATTCATGCTGAAATTTCATCTGATGTCACAAGGAGGTGCTGGTGAATTAGTGGAGCTAAACATCACCTGAGATAATTTGACTCCAGGTCTGAGACAGTCTGTCTGACGCTCCACAAACACAGGAGTTCTAATCAGCCTTATAGAATCCTTAACATTGGCCTTTTCCCCCTGGGAATTTCAGTTGACAAAAGTCTTGCTGTGTTGTTGCAGCTGGCTTCCAAGAAGGACTCTCCTGCCTCAGCCGCCAGAGTAGCTGGTTATAGAGGCATGTGCCACCATGCTCGGTTACTCCAGTTTTAGAAAATATTTTGGCAGTATTTATCAAGAGCCATTTAAGGCTTTTATACCATGATACATTAATTAAAAACCTGTTCCAAAGACTCTCCTTAAAGACCTGAAGAATACTGGTCATGAGGTTCACTCATTCAGTGAGTGTCAAATCACCTTCCAAGTATCAGGCTGTGTTCTAGACGCCAGTCACTCTGCAACAAACAAAACAGACAGAAGTCTTTGCTTTGCAGACAGTAAGCTGAGTATATTAGATAGAGACAAGTGCTTTGGAGCAAAATAAAGCTGGCATTTCTGAAAAGTTGCAGTTTTAAATAGGGTGGTTAGCAGAGACTTCACTGAGAAGTGAGTGAAGATTCCTGGGTGTGTGTGGGGAGGAGGGTTGGGATGGGGGGTGGTGATGACGATGCATGGGACATACGCTAGAGACTGCAGGCAGAGGGTAACCGAAAAGCTGTCAGTTATCTAAATCCAAAGGGAATGACAAAACACAGTAGCCCACCAACTCTTCAGTGCTTAATTGAAACGAAGTGCTAATAATCAAAACATGAAATCGTGTGTGCCTTGCAGTGTAGCTTTGATAGTGTAGGATGGACAAAGGGTGGAGTCTGGGGGGTAAGGTTTTTGTTTCATGTTTAAAAGGTGTTATCGAGAGACAGTTTTTATGTCTGCCGAGTGTTACAGATTACGAAGTTGATTGAGATCATTAAGGCTTTGGGAATTGGTGAGACTTACTCTAGACTTGCAGACCCGGAAGACCTAGCAGGAAATGGAACACCAGTGTGCTGAGCTGAAAACATCACAATTCAGTTTTCCCTTCCCTCACTTTAGTCCTTACTCAGGTTGAGCCCAGGACATTCTGTTTATCTTGCTGCAGTTGATTTGTTCATAGGAACAGCTGGACTCACGGTAGTGTTTCTTTGCCTTTGATGGAGCAGAAGCTGGACACTTAGGGAAATGAATTGTTCTGAAGTGCTGTTGAAGGAACTCATCCTTGTGTCGAGCTTGTTTTGGGAGTGCTTTTCCTTGGCAGTGGGAAACCTCCATTGTTAATTTCTTGGGAATCTCTAGAACAGCAATGTGTATAATAATGTTTTTCATTAAAACACTTTGTTGAAAAGAAAAAAAAAACAAGCAATCTGCCATTGCTTTGTCTAATACTACATAACATCTAAAAAACCTGATATATAGTTTTCTTAATAATATTGTTTGTAGGACTGGTATAGATGCTTTTCCCAGGATGCCCTGCAGTAAGACCTGTAATGGTTTGTTGTTCGGAAGGATTGTCTGTCTCTTCTTCGCTGGGTGATTGAAATTAAATTGGGGCCTCAAAGCAATAACAGCAAGCTGAGACTCTTTCTCCTGGTGTTGCCAAATTGCTCCCTTAGGGATCCTCACAGATTGGGACTGTAACACCGTGACTTCCCTACCTCTGGGGCTCCCCATCAGTAACAGCTGAGATTCTGGGCACCTTTCTATTTAGAGTGCTCTGTAAACTGATTTCCTTGCTCCCCACACAGGGGCCGTGGCTGCCTTCTCAAAGGCAGCAGCCTCTGCTGTGGAAGTGACAGCTGCTTTACAGCTGAGAGCAGGGCTCTACAACACACTGTTTCCTTTCACATTAGTGCGTCTCCTAGCCGTGAAGCTAAATAATAACGGGGGAGGAAATAGACAGGAGGAGGAGAATGTGGCCCAGCAGGAAAATTAAAACTAGTCTCAACTGACACTGAGAAGGACGAGTAAGCTTTAGCTCTCCGAGTTACAATTTGGCTGAGGTATTGAGAGTTAGTAGTGATGTAGTGAGATATTTTTGTCACCTATAAATTATTCCTGAGAGTCACTTCTGTAGAATGTTAGAATGTTAGAATATAAGATCCCCCAGCATATAAAGAGGAGTATATTTTACTGGAGGATTTTAGTTCCCCTAAGCAAACCTATATTAGAGGGGAAAAAAATCAACTTTCTTTAGAAGTAAGAGCCTCATCGAGAACAGCTTGGATGACCCCGTCAGAAGTTTGTCATCTTTTTTGGATTCTAGCTGACGTCTGTGTTTACACACATATACACATGCTGACTGACATCTGTGTGCACACATATACA
>CABHPP010104308.1:60914-74514 GCA_902168425.1 Peromyscus attwateri
TTTTTTTTTTTTTTTGTTTTTTTTTTTGTTTTTTTTTTTAATTTTATTTGTGTGTGTGTGTGTGTGTGTGTGTGTTTCTTTCATTCTTTTTTAAAAATGAATCATTTATTTTAGGTGCATTTGTATTTTGTCAGCAGGTATGTCTGTGTGAGTGTCAGATCCACTGGAGATGGAGTTACAGACAGTTGTGAGCTACCATGGGGGTGCTGGGAATTGAACCCAGATCTCCTGGAAGAACAGCCAGTGCTCTTAACCTCTGAGCCATCTCTCCAGCCCCTGGCCTCTGTTTTTTTAAGTTTGAAATTAATACTTATTTTTTCCTTTAGACTTGAAACTGGTTTTCACTAGACAGATTTCAAATGAGAGTTAAAACAAAATGGACAAGGATGTAGTGCAGTTGGTAAAATTCTTGCCTGGCATGTACAAGGTTCTGGGTTCCAGCACTCCAAATTTCTTTTTTTTTAGAAGAATTAAAGTGGGGTTGGGGATTTAGCTCAGTGGTAGAGCGCTTGCCTAGCAAGTGCAAGGCCCTGGGTTTGGTCCTCAGCTCTGGGAAAAAAAAAAAAAGAATTAAAGTGAGGGAGAATAATAATGGAATTCTAGAATAGTTATGTATCATAACTTATTTGCTATTCTGCAGGGGTGGGTGGGTATCTTTTGAGACAGGATTCTGCTGTATAATCCCTGATGGCCTGAAATTCAAGGATGATCCCCCTGCCTCTGCTCCCTGACTACTGGGTTTAGAGGTGTATGCCACCATGTGCAGGCTGTATTGTTTATTCTAAATACCAAGAATATTGCTCTCCTTTTATGAGTTGGTGGCACTGGCCTGCTGTCATCAATACAGCCAAAGCAATGCTAATGCTTCATCACTTCTTTCTAGCTCCTGGTAAAGGGCTAGACGTATTTAGTGAGTTGAACAGTGTGACTGGTATATATGTTATTTTGATGTGACAAGATGCGTCTTGGTGCAAAGGAGAGCTTTACTTGAGGGGACTAATCCATCTTAACTCAGTGTTAGATGCCTCAGTAAGCCCAAATTGTCTGTATTACAGCTTTGTATTTATTTTTTGTATTTTGTTTCATTATTTGAAAAACATGTGACTGCTTTGATCCATAAAAGAAGCCAACAACTGTTCTGATAAAAACAATACTTGAAGTATTTTTGCTATGTGAAATCTGTTTTGGAACTCTCATTCTATACCACTCTTCTCTTGGATTAGCAGTAAGATCTAAAAATCTCACAGCAGAGACCCCCTATTCTATACGGAGTTGATTTTACTCATCAGAAACCAGCCACAGCCTGAGCTTGATGTGAATTAATATTCTCTTGTTGTAATGCCTTCCTGAAGGGCCATTTGCATAATGTTGTATTTTAATGTCTTCTGTCTAGCCCATAAATTTGAGGTGACGCTTCCTTCCCTGGCTAGTTACGATGTTCCTCTGCTTTGGTCTGTAGGAACAACAGATTCAGCTGATTCGAGACATACTCATGTGTGACACATCTGGCAGCATCCAGCTAAGCGAGGAACAAAAATCAGCTCTAGCTTTTCTCAACCGAGGCCAAGCATCCAGTGGCAACCCTGGGAACAATAGGTGGGGGAACCACATCTGTTGTCATCTGTCACAGCAGCCCGGCTGTCACAAGTCCCATTATCTGACCTCTTAAATGTACTGCTTCTGGGGCGTGTGCTGAACAAAGCAGAAGAGCCTTCGGGGTGGGCGGTGGGAGGGAGGGGCGCAGGCCTGCCCCGTTCGCTTTCATTATTTTTAAGCTTTCCTTAGGCTGTTGTTTCGCCGTGGGGACAGTTTTGGTGTTGGTGTTAAAATTACACATCAATAACTAATCCTGTCCATTGCGAAGACACCAGAGGTGAAAGTGGCGATTCAGCAGTGCTCACAATGTTTATTCTCCAGAGAGCTCTGCGGCTGCTGGGAGCTAAGACCAGACAGTCATTTGGGTTCCATAGTGTCGCTAAAATAGTCTCAGCCAGGCTTTGAGTGTAATGCTCCCACCCAGTACAGTAAGTAGGAAAAGGCTTACACTCTTAGGGTTGTTTGTTTTGTTGGCTGATTGGTCCATGGGGAATCTTGTTTGGTTTGGTGAGATAGGGTCTTAGGGTGTAGCCCTGGCTGGCCTGAATTTCTTGTTTATATCAGGCTGCCCTTGAATTCATAGAGCTCTACTTTAACCTCCTGAGTCCTGGGGTTAAAGCTGTCATGTGTCATGCCACTATTCCCAGCTCGGTGGGATCTTTAGAACTAAGAAGATATGTGAACTTGATTTTTCTTTCTTCCTTTCTTTCTTTCTTTCTTTCTTTCTTTCTTTCTTTCTTTCTTTCTTTCTTTCTTTCTTTCTTTCTTTTATAAAGATTAAAAGAATTATGTGTATGTATGTGTGTGTGAGGATAAGCCATATGTGCAGGGATACCCATGTAAACCAGAAGAGGGTAGTGGATCCCCTGGAATGAGAGCTGTAAAAGACTGTAAGCTGCGTGTTGTAGGTAGTGTGAACGCTTAATCACTGAGTCATCATTTCCTACAGTCCCCCCAGCCCCTCCTATTTTTTGAGGTAGGGTCTTTCATATCCCAGGCTGGCCTTGAACTCCTGAGCTTGTGCCTCTCAAGTGCTACGATTATCTGCATGGACTGCTATATTCAGCTTAGGCTTAATGTCTTAAAAAGTCAGTGCTGGGGCCTGGGGATGTAGCTCAGATAGTAGAGAACTTGCCTAGTATGCTTCAATTCCCAGCGCTTTGTAAACTGGGCATGGTGGTACACATCTGTAATCTCAGTGTTTGGGATGTGGGGGCAGGAGAGTCAGAAGTTGGAGATCATCTCCAGTTATATAGGAAGTTCATGGACAGCCTGGTCTAGAGGCCTTGTCTCAGACAAAAATATCAAACCTAAAGCCCAGTGCTGGGTAATATTCACTGTAGGAAGCGTCAGACTTGATTGGAATCGAATTGAACCTCAGTCTGCTTCCTTGTAGCATAGCAAGAAAAGCTCCCACAGCCCTGGCTGTAATCCTCACTTGCTGCTGATGCCACTGTGCTGTTCTGCACGCACAGCACTCCGTGGAAACCATGGAGAGCGAGCAGCTCCCTGCAGCGAGGACTGCAGCTTGTGCGTGTCCATGAACTTGCTCATGTTATCTGACCAGTGGGACTTTTCAGGGTACTGGTGGCTTTTCTGTTTTATGGTGTTCTGTGTCTAACACTGTGTTATTGTTTTTAATCCAGACTGTCAACCATTGATGAATCTGGTTCCATTTTATCAGATATCAGCTTTGACAAGACTGATGAATCACTGGTAATAAACATTTGATCTCTGGAGTTATCTGCTTTTGTTAACCTGCCCTGTAGGAGCATCTCTGCTCCTGTCCTTGGCCATCCTTTACGACTCTTTCATTGTTGATTTGTTACAGATTCTGAGCTAGCAATTTAAAATATAAATCCACCCACGCTATAAGATACTGACTTAAATATTTATTTTCTGGAAGTAAGAATATAAAATTCAGGATTTGCTGTGAAGTTGAGTTTATCTGAAGGGTCTCTGGGAGGTACCTCTAGTAATTGATTATGTCTTAACTTGTTAAAGCCCTAGCTAGGGGTAAAAATCAGCAAGATTGACCAGGCAGGGTGTTTTATTTTTAATTTTTGAGATAGGATCTCACTATGTAGTTGTAAGCTGTCCTGGAGCTTGCTGTGTAGACCCAGGTTAGGTTTATTTGCTGCTGCTGCTGCTGCTGCTGCTGCTGCTGCTGCTGCTGCTGCTGCTGCAGTGAGTAAATTTGTACTTTATTTCCCAATTAGTCTGCTTCTTGAGGGAAGCTTAGCCATCCTTCATAGAAGGACTTGAGCCAGAAGGATAGGAATTTAAATTTCTGGGCAGTGTATTCTTTGATTAAGCAATGGTTGCCGTGTCTAACTTGTTACCTTGCTTTTGTCGATAGCAGAACTGTGAAATTTCTGTATAAATGGTAATGTTTCGTATACCTACTGGTATTTTAGTCTTTAATGCTCAGGAGACTGGTAGTCCGCTGGCAGTTCATCATTTCTGTGGGAGTCTGAAACCCAGCGAACAAACCAAAGCACAGGACGTTGTTTGTGTTTGGTTTTTGATGGCAAAGCAAGTAGCAAGTACTTACTACATTCCTAGGAATGTTTTTGCTCATAGTCAGTGTTTAACCAGAGAAGCAAATGTCCATTTTAAGGATATAAATATTAGGAAGCCTCCTTTTGAAATAAAGAATTACATAGAGTAGGTCTGGGGTATATAATCAAACATATCAGGTGAGTTTCGAGGAAAACCTCTACTGTGATAGCTGTTATAATTGGGGCTGATCAACCAGTAGCTAAATTATTTGAACATGAATCGAGGAAGTTCAGTTCATGTTGCCCTTTGGTTTGTTGTATGTGCTGTTTCTAGGTACTGTGTTTGTAGGGGTAACCAGGAGTAAGGGAAGCACAGGTAGATAGGAAAATGAATGCCAGTGGTTACAGTAACGGAAGTGAAACTAGTCTGTAGTAAAAAGCATAGAATTCAAAGGTGAACCACCTTTTAGAATCAAGAGAGAGAGATATTGAGGGTTAAAAACCGTGAACTAACTTCTTAAGTGGGACTGTTGGATGGAATGTCCGATTAGACTGTAGCAGTCACTTAGGGCAAGAGTTACATCTGACATGGTCTGTACAATGTCTTAAATTCTCTAAGTTCTAAACTAATTAGAAAACTAATCAGGAATAAAGGACCAGGCACCTGAAATAATCACGACAGGGGTTGATTCTCTAACCTTTCCCTGTCTCTGTGGCATTGGTTCCTGATTCTATTACTGTTGCTTCAATATTTGAAGGAAGCCTGCTAACTGGAGCTTTGGAGCAAACTCCAAAGACTATCTTAATGTCTCTCTCCTGGGGTTTTAAGTTAGATAGTCTGACTTGTTTGCTGTAAATTTATATGCGCAGGATTTATGATCAACCTAACCAAAGAAAGAGATTAACATGGTCTAATTGTCAACAGGACTGGGATTCTTCTTTGGTGAAGAATTTCAAAATGAAGAAACGAGAAAAGAGGGTATGTATATGTTCTCCTTGCCCCTCCCTGGGTGGTGCTTGAACCCACAGTCCCATGCACACTTGGCAAATGCTCTCTCACTAGTCACTTGTCACCCAGGATGTCCTTAACTTGCTGTGTAGGAAAGCCTTAAATTTGTGATCCTTCTGCCTCAACCTTCCAAGTGGTTGGGATTATAAACTTAGGCCATTAGGCTCAGATGTTTTACCATTTATAAAATAAGAGTTCTCACTAGGCGTGGTGCACACCTTTAATCCCAGCACTTGGGAGGCAGAGGCAGGAGGATCTCTGAGTTCAAGGCCAGCCTGGTCTACAGAGTGAGTTCCAGGACAGCCAGGGCTACACAGAGAAACCCTGTCTCCAAAAACCAAAAAATTTTTTTTCTTTCCTGGCATCTTGTCCCACAGTTGTGATCCTGACACTAAGGAGGTTGAGTCAGGAAGATCGTGAATTTGAGGCCAGCCTGGGCTATTTATCAAGTTTGAGACCAGGTTGAACTACATTGTAATATCCTATTTCAAACAAACACACAAACAAACAAAACAAAAGTAGGGCTGGAGGGCTTGCTGCTCAGAGCACTTGCTGCTTATGTAGATGACCTGGATGGTATTCCCAGGTGATGACTCACAAATGCATGTCACTCTAGTTTCAGGGGATCCAATGCCTCTTATAGCCTCCTTGGGCATCAGTCATACATGCTGTGTTCATATATACATGCAGGCTGCTCATACACATAATATAAAAAAAAATTTTAAGAGAAAAACCAACCAAACAAAAAATCCCATTAGTAATAGTTTTTCTTTTTGGGAAATTTGGATACAAAACTATATTTCTGACACATCTCTAGACATCGTTAAACAAAAAACACAAAATGTAGGTGAGCTGTGGTGGTGCACCCTTTTAATCCCAGCACTTGAGAGGCAGGCTCAGGTGGATCTCTGTGATTGGAGCCTAACCTGGTCTACAGAGCAAGTTTCAGGACAGCCAGGGCTACACAGAGAGACCCTGTTTCAAAACAACAAGCACAAAATACAAATGGGTCAGTGCTACTGGGACAATACTTTTTTGATTTAAAAATTGTATTTGTGACTATTGTGTGTGTGTGTGTGTGTGTGTGTGTGTGTGTGTGTGTGTGAGAGAGAGAGAGAGAGAGAGATGGCCATGTGAGTACAGGCACATGCATACCTCAGTGCATAAGAATTGTTCTTTCCCAGCCACTGTAGGTTCTGGGAATTGACTGAGACCATCAGTCCTACACAGTGAGCCCCTTTCCCCACTGAGCATCTCTCCAGTCCTCCAGGGGCCACAGTGATGTCACTTGAAGCAGTGACTGAGGGCAGGATTCTACTTTAGTACACGGGTCTGGGCTACATCTCCATATCGTAGGAAAGAATATATTTGAGTTTGTTTTGAGTTGTCATGTGAATTTTTATGCAGGACTTTTGTACTCTAATATAAGCTCCAGATGCAGTGTGTGTAGAATGGGATATGGAGCTCTATCTGGGCTGACGTGCTTAGGGTATTTGATGTGTTTCCAAAGACTTCATGTCCTTAGATAGGATTATGGTTCTTCTTTTCTGATGCTGTCTCCAGAGCTCGTCTCTTTTCTATAGCACTGAAAGCATCTTTGTGTTTGTTTAACAAACAGGCCACAAGAAAGAGCACATTATTTATGTAGCCCTGCTTCTTAGGACATGCATGTAGTTGCTGATAGGATTATTGTGTTCTCTGGGCTTCAGTTCTACGTGACACTATAAAGTTTTGGTCTTTACTCCTTCTCTAGCGCTCCAACAGCCGACAGTTCATCGACGGCCCTCCTGGGCCCATAAAAAAAACCTGTTCCATTGGCTCCACAGTAGACCAGGTAAGAGGAGTCAGCCAGAGAACTGGGGTCCTAAACACACCAGGGGTTAGTGGCGCTGCACAGCAAAGTGACAGTCAATATTACTGCAGTGTTATTTTGAGAGAAGTTTGAGTGTTTTTCTATGTAGTAAGATCCTCTATTGTCCATGTGGGTGGGTGTTGATTAAGAACTATCAGTGGCGCACACCTTTAACCTTAGCACTCTGGAGGCAGTGAAGCTGGGGCCAGCCTGGTCTAACATAGTTCCAGAACAGCCAGGGCCACATAGAAAGAGCCTATCCCAAAACAAACAAGAAAAAAAAATCAGAACTATCAGCTATAGGTTTGATTGTATTTCACTGTATGTATCTCCCTGCAGTGTATGAGATTTCAACTTAAAGGCTTAGGACCAGAGTATAAGTCTTAACTCCGGATTTGGGAATTTTTAGCTACTGGAAAACATCTGTATAGAAACAAAGTTAGTATGTCTTTCTTTCCTTATGGCTCTGTTTCAGGCAAATGAATCAATAGTTGCAAAAACTACCGTGACTGTTCCAAGTGATGGCGGACCCATTGAAGCCGTGTCTACTATTGAGACATTACCATCTTGGACCAGGAGTCGGGGAAAATCAGGTCTGATGGATTTATGGCTAAATGTCATCATTGTCCCTGCAGAGCTGGCTGTGGAGGCACACAGCTATAATCTGATCACTTGGAAGCATAGGTAAATTGGAATCAATTTAGTCTTCATAGTGAGTTCAAGGTCAGCCCGTGGATACCTGGTGAGACCAAAAAACAGAAGCGGGGCTGGTGAGATGGCTTAGCACTAGCTGCTTCTGCAGAGGATGCAGGTTGGGTTCCCAGCACCCACATGGTGGCTCATACCGTCTGTGACTCCAGACCCAGGGAATCTGACATCCCTTCCTGGCCTCGTTGGACTCTACACAAATGTGGTACACAGATCCATTCAGGCAGGCACTCACACACATAACTAATAAAACCTCAAAAAAAAAAAAAAAAAAAGGAAAATTAAAAAGAAGGAAAGAGGGGCTGGAGTTGGCTCAGAGGTTAAGAGCACTGGCTGCTCTTCCAGAGGTCCTAAGTTCAATTCCCAGCAACCACATGGTAGCTCACAACTGTCTATGAGATCTAGTGCCCTCTTCTGGCCTGCAGGCATACATGGAAGCAGAACACTGTATACATAATAAACAAATATTTAAAAAAAAAAAAAAGAAAAGAAGAAGAAGAAGAAGGAAAGAAAGGAGGAAAGAAAAGCCAGGGGTAGTGTCTCATGTCTGAAAGTGAACCACCCAGGTTCTGAGACAGGAAGATCAAGCATGTGTTTAAGGCCAGCCTTGGATACCAAAACCAAATATAAATAAGTGAAAACACTGGTTGAAATTGAGAGTGGGTTTCTTAGGAGCCTCTTGAGACAAGGATGAGCCGCAGTGGGGAGATTCTTACCAGCTGCTTGCTGCTGTCTGGTGTGTTTGCGCTGTTCTTTACTTCTGGGTGCTAGTCAGTCTGCTCGTACCACTAGTGGAGAACTGGAGCTTCTCCTGGAAACTGTGTGTGTGTTCACTACTACTAGTTATAGTAAAAGCAAAAAGGGAAAAGTAAAATTAAAATAAAAATGGAATTAAAATTCAGAAGGGTGAAAATTTTTAGGACAGAAATTTAAATTTGATTGTTTTCTAGGTCCTTTACAGCCTGTGAACAGTGACTCTGCTCTGAACAGCAGGCCAGCGGAGCCAAGAACCGAGGCAGACAATTTGGGGACCCCTCAGAATAACGGAGGCATGCGCCTCCATGACTTTGTCTCAAAGACGGTAAGTCCGGGAGGGCTTCATTTTCTTTGAGGCAGTTAGTTTGTTTTTGGAACAGACGCTTTCTTGGTAGCCCAGGTTGGCCTCTAACTCTATCGTTCCTCCTCTTTAACGTCCCGAGTGCGGGATAACAGCCCCTCACCACCACTCCTGTCTGTCTTTGTATCTGGAGGCAGCAGGGCCACTGTTTCTTTTTATTGAGCTTGTTTGTTCTCAAGACAGGGTTTCTCTGTGTAGCTCTGGTTGTCCTGGATCTCACTCTGTAGACCAGGCTGGCCTCGAACTCACAGAGATCTGCCTGCCTCTGCCTCCCGAGTGCTGGGATTAAAGACGTGCGCCACTATCACCTGGCTAAATACACTGATTTTTATTAAAAGAAATTATTTATTTTCTGTGTGCATTGCAGGGGGTGGGGGACATGCATATGCCATGATTGGTTTTCTTCTATCATATGAGTCCTGGAGACTGAACTCAGGCCATCAGGCATGGCAGGTACCTTTACCCACTGAGCCATCTTGCTGGCCCCCAATATACAGGGTTTTGTTTTGTTTTGTTTTGTTTTGTTTGCGTTTCAAGGCAGGGTTTCTCTGTGTAACTCTAGCTGTCCTAGGACTAGCTCTATATACCAGGCTGGCCTTAAACTCACAGAAATCCCCCTGCCTCCGTCGAGAGTGCTGGGATTAAAGGCATGCACCACCACTACCTGACTAATATATAGATTTTTAAGGGTACTTTTCATTGAATTTGCCAAACACATAGCTCATGTGACTCACATCCTAATCAAGACATTACATATTATTTTTATTTCCAGAAAGTTACCTTGCATGATATTGGTGACCTTAATGTGGGGTATCAGCTCATTTGGAGCTAGAGTTAAAAGCAGTTGTGAGCTACCCAATGTGGGTGCTGGGAATCAAACTTGTGTCCTTTGCAAGAACAATAATCACTGAGTTGTCTCTCCAGCTCCACTGGCAACTTGCATGCTGGAATTACAGGTGTGAGCCACCATTGCCTGGCTTCATCCATCCATTTAAATCCAGTGACATTTAGTATATTCATAGAATTGGATATCTGTCACCATTATCAACTTTAGAACATTTTCACCACCCAAAAATGAAACCCTATACCTAATAGAATTTCCCCCACCATGCTGTGCTACATCAACATCCAGTAGCCAGAGGCCACCACCATCCACACCACTCATGTCTATGGATTTGTCTGTTTTAAGACATTTCATGTACATATGGTATGCGTGCCTTTGTGTCTGGCTTCTGTCATTTACTCAGCCATGCTGGAGCCTGTGTGTTTCATTTCTTTTTATTTGAGGAATGTTGTTCCACTCTGTGGAAAGCATATGCCACATAGTTACCTGTTTATTAGTGAATAGACATTTAGAGTTTTCCATTTTCAGCTGCTAGAAAGAATGTTGCTCCGGGCGGTGGTGGCGCACGCCTTTAATCCCAGCACTCGAGAGGCAGAGGCAGGTGGATCTCTGTGAGTTCGAGGCCAGCCTGGTCTACAGAGTGAGTTCCAGGACAGGCTCCAAAGCTACACAGAGAAAACAAAAACAAAACAAAAAGAAGAATGTTGCATATGTGCCCATGTTTATGTAGGCCATTTTCATTTCTCTTGGATATGCATACCTAGAAGTGGAATCACTGGGTCATACAGTAACTATGCTTAATTTCCTGAGGGTTTTCCAGACTTTTCCCTTAATGTGTGTTTTACATTCCTATTGTATTTTACATTCCTATCAATGATATAGAAGAGTTTCAGTTTCTTTATGTCATGTCAACACTTACTAGCTGCCCTTTTTTTCTTTTGGTTTTTCGAGACAGGGTTTCTCTGTGTAGTTTTGGCGCCTGTCCTGGATCTCACTCTGTAGTCCAGGCTGGCCTTAGAGAGATCTGCCTGGCTCTGCCTCCTGTGTGCTGGATTAAAGGCATAATCCACTGCTGCCCAGCTATTAGCTGCCTTTTAACAGGATGACATTGTTTATTCTTTGAGAATTTTAAACATTCATGAAATGTATTTTGATCATGTTCAGCCCCTCTACTACCCCCCGAAACTCCTGGTCTACCCTCAACATGCCCCGTTCTCAACTTCATGTCCTTTTTTTAATTTTATTTTTTTAATAACTGAGTCTAATTAGTGCTTCCAGTATGTGCATGAGTGTGAGGATTTATGCACTGGAGCATGAGCAACTTCCCAGCGGCCACACCTCCAGAGAAAAATGACTTTCCCCCTCCAGCAGCATGGATGGAGGAAGGGCTCACAAGAACCCACCCGAACTGAGGAGAAGGTTTCATTTTATAGCCCTGGTTGGCTTTGAGCTCACAGAGATCCACCTGCTTTGTCTCCTAGGTACTGGAATTAAGGCATGTGCCACTATGCCCAGCATAACCACTTAAAATGAAGCAAACAAGACCTGTTTTTGTTTTTTTTTTGTGGGAATTACATTAAAATGTGTAATGGCCTAAAAAGTTGTTTTGTACGTACTGTGTGCTTAATGCATGTGGTTGACATTAATTCATATCATTCTATTGCTTCTGTCCTGTTTTATCTTCAGGTTATTAAGCCCGAATCTTGTGTTCCATGTGGAAAGCGGATCAAATTTGGAAAGCTGTCTCTGAAGTGTCGAGACTGTCGTTTGGTCTCCCACCCAGAGTGTCGGGACCGATGTCCCCTTCCCTGCATTTCTCCCCTGGTGGGAACTCCGGTTAAGATTGGAGAGGTAAGACTCAATGGGAGCCAGCCATCTTTTGTTTGTTCTTTAGTCTTTCAAAGACATAGTCAATTTTTATTTTAAAATTATTGATATCAATTAAAACTTCCCTTCATGAAATAGAATAGAAATGGTAAAATGTTGACCTGTGGCAGAATCTTGTTTGGGTTACTCTGTTTAATAACCTTTCTACATAAAGTCCCTCTTCCCTCCTGTAGATGTAACCAACCGTCTTATTAAATAAGAAACACAGAGCCAATGTAAAGATAAAAGCCCAAGAGGTCAGAGCTAGGAGCCTTACCCGCTTTCCGCCAGCTAGCTTCTCCCGCCAAGAGACCTCTCCGAAAAAAGGGGAGGTATTTCCTGTGCATTCGTCTTTAAATAGAATTCTGTTCTGCCTTCTCATTGGTTGTAAACCCAACTAC
Organism: Peromyscus attwateri; assembly: GCA_902168425.1. Classification (NCBI taxonomy): domain Eukaryota; kingdom Metazoa; phylum Chordata; class Mammalia; order Rodentia; family Cricetidae; genus Peromyscus; species Peromyscus attwateri. The sequence goes on from CABHPP010104308.1 coordinate 72,809, forward strand.
GTGACTACCTTGTCACTGCCTCTCTATACAGACCTCCAGGTCTTCTATGGTTGGTATTGAGATTAAGGGCGTGTGTCTCCAATGCTGGCTGTATCCTTGAACACACAGAGATCTACCTAGTTCTGCTTACCAAGTGCTGGGATTAAAGGCGTGCACCACCACCGCCCTGGCTTTCTCTATGGCTTGCTAATAGCTCTGACCCCTAGGCAACTTTATTTATTAACATACAAATAAAATCACATTTCAGTACAAATAGAATACCACTATATTTCCCCTCTTCTAATTTAATAAAAAGAGAAAAAAAGGAAAGTTGTAACTAATATAAGAAAAACTATATACAAAAGTACAATAACTATATACAATATATACAAGTGATGAATACCTAAACAATGTCTAGTCCATTTGTATTTGACAAATTCAGAGAAAATAATTCCATTGCTTATCCTATTTTGGTAAGTCCAAAATGTACCTAATTCCTTTCTATCCTAACTAATCTTCAACTATAATTAATTAATCTTTAAATATAACTAATTAACTTCGACTATAACTAACTAAACTTCAACTCCCTCAGAGACCCAAGAAGGAAATAATATTACCTAACAAAAATAAAAACAGGAAGTACATGCAAGCAGCTTCCAAAAAATTGTTGAGTTGACAGAAACAGCCAGCCGCCTGGACAGTCACCTGAGGTTTCTCCACAGTGTTGGGGCATCATCTTCAGCCTATAGGCTTAGCGTATCTGACAGACTTATTTGTGAAGTAGGATGTACACAAGGTCAACAGTTCAACCTCACCTTGGGTGAGAGCAGTCCATGTACCAGAAACACCTGAATTCCACTAGTGTCATGTCCTGATTCAGGATTTTAAATTCTGGAAATTGTTGATGGTTTTTTAATTCAGCTGTCCATTCTTCTTGACCGTGTATGTGTGGCTTCATCTCAGCATCCCGTTCTTCTCCACATCCCTCTATTAAATGCCAGTCTGCTATTGAGAGGCGTGAGCTTAGTTACTCTTCAAGAATAACTGTTTCAGCTGCTGTTCCATTGCACATCAAAAGCCATCGGCCCACTGCCTGTTCAGCTGCCTTCGAAGGAAAGGGCACTGTACCTTTTCCGGATTGCAAAGGCCACTTCAGGGATGGTGCCATATTGTCCTGGCCTCAGAAGATGCCTTTTGATAAAGCCAGAACCACACTTGTTTTGGCAAGAATCCTTAGTCCTTTGTTTCCTATCCTGTCTGTCTATTTTGTCCTGTTGTCAGCAGTAGATTCGAAGATACTTTGTTGTCCAGTGGCTAACTTTTGCCACAATGAAAGTTAACTCCATATGCAGTTTCTTCAATGCCCATATTCTCTCTGAAGTAGTTTGGTACTGCCAGGAGCCGACATGTCTCATAGTCATAACAAAAAAGAAAAATTTTCTAAGTTATTAAAACATTTTAAATGCCATATTCTGTAGATCTCTGAAGGGTTTGAAGATGACCTGTCTATCTAAAATATATCTGCTCAATCTTGAAAACATACCTAATATGACTACAAGTTCTATTGTAACGTCTAACTACTAACTTTCATTTCTTTATATCCTAATAGTTGGTAATAATAACATTCAAGAATCAGCAATTTGTATTACATTGTTAAATGAATGGTATAAGTACAATTAGAAATATACATATAGCATTTCCTAACAATATCAATTTCAATATATATA
>CABHPP010104311.1:0-10216 GCA_902168425.1 Peromyscus attwateri
TATCCAGGGAGGTGGTACTTGGAGTAGCCATCCGTGTTCAGTCCGGAGCAAGAAACAGGGGCAGATCTTTAAGAATTTTTCTTCGTTTGATGGTCAAGAGTCTAGACTTAATCGCAGCAGCAAGCAAAGACACCACGTGACTTAGGAAAGATAGCGATACAGAAGACAAGAAACTACTCTAGTTGTTTTTCTGTTTCATTGTATAGAGAACATGAGATGGGAATCTCCCACTAAACGGTTACTCAACTGTGAGGGCAAAGAGTTCAGTCTCAAGGATGACAAACAGTGAAGGCTTCATTGTCTGACTTATGTGTAGGAAATCAACATTTTAAAAAATATCATTTTATTAGTTTAACCCACTGGCATGAGACAGAATATTTCAATGTAGAAGTTGAGAGGTGATCTTTTATGTAAATGCCATTTGGGAGCAATCATTTAATCCCTCTGTACTCCAGTGTCCACACTTTGATGGGTAATAATTTATAGCCCTCAAGTATTAAGGACATAACTTGTGATAACTCCGTTAAGTGTCTACTACATATCAGGTGTTCAACTGCTTTCAATAATTGGTGATTCTCCCACCAATGAAGGCATAGCCACATGGCTTCACTTTTTAATATTCATAAAGGGTGACATGCCAAGGAGGATTTCATTTTGAAATATTCTGAAACATTAAAAAGCTATATATGCCTCCCTAAGTTTCACTTGATGGTAATCAGTGTTCATAGGATGAAATATAGGCTGATTATTCATGAGGTAAGTGACATATTTGTTCTGCTCATAGATTAAAGATCAAGATAGATGATCTATATAAGGCATGCAGTGTAGAATTATTATCAGTCTGGCAATGATCTCCTTGACATAAAATGGGTGTTTTCAGGGAGCTGCACAGCAAGCAACAGAGAAATGCACTTCTGCAAGTCACTATTTGGGGAATCTAACACTATTCAAACATTTCTACAAGTGAACTCCTATTATAGGCACTATTGTATCATTTATTCTCAATTTAGTTTGTTATCTTTCGCTTGTTTTGACCCTTTATTGTGTAACTGAAGGGTGAGAAATTTATAATGAGGGCATTAATCTTCTGTTTAGTTGTGTAAAGCTATCATTAGAATGAAGCAATTATTTTATAGAAATAAGACTATCAACTGACTGATTAATTAGGTTCCCTGGCACACGATATTGTTAAATGAACCGTTACATGCCTTTGGTACAAACTCATAGTCATTACTGAATCCTGGTTTGGAGTGGACACAACTTAAATTACATACACATATTTTTGTTTGAGTCATAATTCATGCGTGTCAATAGGATTTCAGTGCTGTAAACACTGGTATGATTTCTATTTATTTAAATAGAGTAGGTGTGGTATGTTGAATGTAATTGGCCCCCATAAAATCATAGGGATTGGCACTATTAGGAGGTGTGGCTTTCTTGGAGTGGGTTTGACCTTGTTGGAGGAAGTGTGTCACTGTGGGGGCAGGCTTTGAGATTTCCTATGCTCAGCATACCACCCAGTGTCTCAGTTGACTTCCTATTTTCTGCAAGATGTAGGACTTTCAGCTACTCCAGCACAACATCTGACTGCACGGTGCCATGCTCCCTGTCATGATGATAATGGAATGAACCTCTGAAGAGAACCACTGCAATTAAATGTTTTCTTTATAAGAGTTGTCGTGGTCATGGTGTCTACATAAAACCCTAATTAAGACAGTAGGTAACTCTAAGGCTGTAAGCACTGATATGCTGCAGTTGTGGGGTAACTGTGATTCATATTCTTTTCCATTCAAATCACAAATGTATTCTCTCCTAAGCTACATAATGTTCTCAAACCACTTGTTTCTGTTTCAAGAGCTATTTCCACACACCACACTTTGGAAGTTAAATACACGTAACTGAGTCTGAGGAGGGAATGCATACATTGATAAAAATGATTCTATTTGGACAAAATACGAGGCTATATTTATCACAGAAACAGCATGTGACAGATACCAGGCAAGCCTTCTGTTTCATGAGTAAAAGTATCATGAAACATGTTTACTGCTAAATGTTAGAAATATGAAGGGTTTTTTTTGGTTTTTTTTTGTTTTTTTTGCAAATAGGAGAAATCAGAATTCTAATTGCCTGTCTTCTGCGGCGGCATGTGTGAACTGACTTGTGGTCGTGTATTTTCACACCTTACTTTTTCTAGTTCTCAGACTGAGTGACAATTCCTTAGCACAGAGCATGATCCCTAAGAATGTTTTCACCCTTCTCCTAGGATCCAGGTCAATCGTCAGCTTCTCTCCAAGGATTCACCACATGTTGGACAATGTACTTTCCTGTCACACCTGCTTTCTGTAGAACTGTTCTCACACTTCCACGCAGAGTGAATCTCAGTGCATCAGAGCTCTTTAATTTTTAAAGCTCTACCTCTTCCTCTGTTGCCACAACTCCGCTGATGTCTAATATGTGTAACACTACGCTAAAATAAAGATTCAGGTTCTGAGTCAGTTGTCCTTAGCTGTGTACAGACATTTTAAATTTCATTTGCAGTGTTTCTGATGCAGAAGTCCAGGAAACAATAAAAACACAACGAAACCTTATGAAAGAAAACTACACTAACCAAGTAGATAAAAAAAACTCCGAGCTACACGTTTGTTTCTACATATCTGGCACAAAGCAAAGCCTCTATATTGTGGCTTTATTAGCATTGTTAGAGACTTTCATGTGTTCTCTCCCCAGCCCTTCGTTTTTTTCCTTCTCATGTTTCCTGCAGTTCAATTGAATGGAATTCCACAACTATTTATTTGGAGTTATTCTGGAAATTTTAAAATTCAGAAGCTCTGAAATTTCTCGTGTTTATAAATTTCAAATGCCTAGACTCTGAAACCAACTGCTCCTTCACAAGTTCTGGGTCAGAAACAAGCAGGTAGTCCAATGCCAAGCCAAAGTAACAAGAAGCTAGTTACTCCCATTTCTGATTCACTTGACCTGGTTAATGATGTGCATGCTATGATACTAGCATGTATCTTGGGCACAGATGCCGTCGAGGGCATTGTGTAAGATATAGCACATGCATTGCTCTGACTTTCTAAAATAAAGAAGAATTCTGAATTTGAATCATCTGGGTCACAGTGTTGCAACTGTATGATGAAAGCCTGTACTTGTTTTAATCCTTGCCTGTGATATGTATGTATGTAAGATGTGTGTATGATATGTGTATATGTGTGTATGAGTTTCTGTGATGTACGAGTGAATGGATGTGGGGTGTGTGTGTGTCTGTGTGTGTGTGTGATGTGTAATATGTGTTGTTGGCAGGGGCACATAGTTCAATGGCTCCCAAGTGGAGGTCAGAGGAGGAAAACGTTGGGTATTGGTTCTCTCATTCTACCTCTATGCTTATTACGGCAAATATCAGACTAATTGACCCTTAAATTTCTTGGGATTTTTTTCTTTCTCTACCTTCCATGGGTTCTGGAGCTCCAACCTGAGGACCTCATACTTGTGTGGCCATATCCCCAGCCCCGATGAATTTGTACTAATATAACATATCTTTCTCCATTTTATTATTTTTCTTTGGGCATTCATACTACTGTGTATTTTTAAACTGATGAATGAAAATTATATTTTATAATATAAAATTTTGATGTATGTATCCATCATTGATACATATATCTTAGAATTATATAAGTATTATTTTAAGTGTTTATCTTTTTGGTAGTAATCACACTTGAACATTTATTTGTTATTTTCTAGCATACATCATGTGATTAGCAACTATAATCACAGTGAGGTATATAATAAGTGTTTTGCAACATATGCTTTGAGAATGTTTTCTCTAGGGTTCATGATCTTACCATTTAAAAATGGTTGACTAGGTTTACGGTAATGGATATGAATTTCCTCCCACTGAGTGGGCCCTAGGTCCAGTTAAACATCTGTTACTTACTCCTAAGATGTAACGGTCACTATTGTACCTTTAGACGTATTCTGCCAAATTGGTCATTATTGTGGTTTATAGGTTCTCTTGCTAGATAGGACTATTGCATATGTTTCTCCCTGGGCAGCTTTCATACCACCTCTGATACTGTAAGAGCTAGTCCTCAGAGAGGAGCCTTCCAGTTTAGTTACAGCTCAATGCTGCCATGTGCCTGAAGTGTGTGGTGACTTCAGCAATAGGGTTTTACCTTCATGTTCTGGGAGGCAACTAAGGACAAAGGCAATGGCTTATATTGTTTGGGGAACTCCCCTGTACCATAATGTTAACGGAGGCTTCCTGTGACTGGCACTGGGGATTTTGAGTAGATAGTCTGTGGCTCCTTGCTGAGGCAACTGTTAATCCAAGTGGCATAACTTCATTTATATATACTAAATATATATTGAATATATACTAAATATATTTTAAATTATGTATATATATATATATATATATATAAAACCATAATATACATATCATCACCCCTTCATTTTTCCTAATTTCCCTTCATGTCCGGTGTCCTGCTATCCTCCTTCCCTCTACCCCAAGTTCGTTATCTCTCTCCACTGATAGTCTCTTTCTATTTTCCTGGCTTCTGTGGCTTCTCCAGGTTATATACTCACGTCTAAAGATGTGGAGTTATGATCCACAAATAAGAAAGAACATGCAGCATTTATCTTCCTGGATCTGGGTTGCCATACTTAGTATCATATTTTCTGCCTCCATCTATATAATGGGAATTGGTCATAATTTCATTTTTTTCATAGATGAATAGAATTATATTATGTATACATGCCACATTTTCCTTATCCATTCATCAACTGAAGGACAATTATGTTGTTTCCATTTCCTAGCTGTTATGAATATACCAACAACGAACATGGCTGATGAAATATCTGTAGATTAGTACATTGAATCCTTTGGGCATATGCTAAAGAGTAACATAGCTGGGTCATATGATAGGTTTATTTTTTTATGATTTAAAAATCATAACAGAAAAGAATGTATTGAGATTTAGTATACCACATTGGTTTAGCAAACACATTTTTAAATTTAGTTTTCTTAACCTGTTTTTTGAGAACTTTACAATGTGTATACAATGCATTTTGATTATATCTACTACCCAATCCCTCCTTCTAACTTCTCCCTCACTTCCCCTTCAACATTCCTCCACCCTGACTTTATGTCCTCTTCTTTATAACTTGCTGAGTCCAATTAGTGCCACCACTACTAGCATAGGTGTGGGGCCACCCACTGAAGGATGGACCATACCCATGAAGAACACTGAGTCTTCCTCCCCCAGCAGCCGTTGTTTGCCAAATAACTCTCAGCCAGGAGTTGAGTTTATGAGCCCATCATCTCATTCATGCTAATATGTCGACTGGCTCATTTTGTGCAGGTCTCGTGCAGGCCGCTACAGCTGCTATGCGTTGATGAGCACAATGGTCCTGTCATGTCCAGAGGACATTGTTTGTAATAGTCCTTCCTTACCTCTGGCTCTTATAATCTTTTTATCTTTGTTCATAATTTTATCACCCCAAACCAAAGACAAACTCTGGGATGGGGCTTTTAGATTTCACGAATATATCAAACTTCACCAAATGCTATTTTATTCCTTGATAATGTGTTCAGCCTTTATTTTCTTTGTGTCATTTCAAGGGATGCCTTTTCACACCTAAGTGCTTTATAATTGGATACTCCTGAAGGACATGTGGTTAAGGAGTGAATCACACTTTCATTTCTTTGTCCTTGTACCAGATGATGCCTCTTCCTGGCTTAGTCGTATCCATCAGTAAAATCCCAGCTGAGCACCAGTTCCTGAAGCCTTCTGGTACTGCCTCTTAACCCTCCATTTGAGGGCTCCTCACAGTGCCTCATAATAGGTTTCTAGCACTTTACAATTTTATTTGTCTTCTCCCTGATCATTCCCATTTATTGCTCCGATCCTCAGGATATCTTCTGCAGACCATGTACTACTGCCTCAAATGACCATCCTGAATGAATCTTCAATATCAATTTCTTGGAAGCAGTGTCTGTACATTGATTTCTTTATACTCACTTTTTGTGTACAGCAGAATTTAGAAAATAGTAGGCAGAATAATTTACAGATACATTTGGTTTAATTCACAAAGTGTTTAATGTGTTTCCTGATATTGCTAGCATCTAACAATACTATATTGTTAATAAATAACTGATGCACCAGGCTATATTTTTCAAAACTGACTGCAATAGGCCAGGCCGTGATGACGCATACCTTTAATCCCAGCACTTGGAATGCAGAGGCAGGTGGATCTCTGTGAGTTCGAGGCCAGCCTGGTCTACAAAGTGAGTTCCAGGACAGTTATGACTGGCACACAGAGAAACCCTGTCTCTAAAAACCAAAAACCCAAACCAAACAAAAACTGGCTACAAGAGTATTTTCCCTCCTTGAGCCACACGGGTCATCAGTCTACCAGCAATGCCCATGCCAGTCATCAATCTACCACCCATGCTGCTGACTCTAGCTTGGCTTCTAAGTCTCATATCACTAAGGATACAACAGAAAAGGTGATGTATAGTCTGCTTGTGGTTTGGGACACCCATCTGGCACAGTGAGCTGCCATACTGTGAGGAAACGTTAATGACACCAAAGATCTCTATGAGCACTCTACACAATAGTTCCATTTCTGGTGTAGACTGACAGAATCATGGAATCAGAGGCAGTCTCCAGATAATTCCAGTGTCCTGCCATTGAGACTCTCGTCCTTTGTGCCCTTCCAGGTGAGGCTCCAGACACTGAGGGACAAAGCCAAGTCATGACTTGAACGTTGATGAAATTCCTAATGCACAAAATCTCTGTTTTTGTTTTTATCCCACTAATCTGTCAGGTGGTTTGTTACATAGAAATACTGGTTAAACGCCTAGATTCCAGTTTTTATTCAGAAAAGCCAAATAGAGACTAGACTCCCCGGCCCATCATAAGGAGCCTACAGCACTGGCATCCTATGTTTGAACAAAGGGTGGTTTCAGTTCATTCATACTGTTTGCCACTTCTTCTTGTTTTTTGTGATTTTATTTTTTGTTCTTTGAGACGGGATTTCTCTGTAGCTGTCCTGGAACTTGCTTTGTAGACCAGGTTGGCCTAAAACTCACGAAGAGTGCTGGGATTAAAGGTATATGCCACCACAGCCTGGTCTTATTTTATATTTTGTATTTTGACAATCATATATTTAGCACCATCCCTGACTCCTTCTACATGGTGTTTAACTACATGTTAAATATATTTGTTTGTTTGTTTTATTTTTGGTAATACTAAACTTCTCCACCTATCACTGAAATAAGAATCTCACCCAACCTGGCCTTCACACTAGGTCCTTTGCAACACATGGAATGTTTGAGAGTTTAAGATGATTTAGTACTCCTCACTTCTGGAATTCTAATTGAGTGTGGTTTGCCTTTCTCTCTCAGGTTTTCTGCTGAGTCGTGTCTCCAATTCTAAATTAAACTAGTGAGGAGAGATCTCTTTATCCCCATAAAAGGGTCAGCTGGTTTTGATAAGGAACTGGGACACCTAGGTTCCTGTGGAAGACTGACTACATGACTAAGAATAATGTGGTTTCTAACTGGTCCTGTTAGAGTGTCATGGTAATCTTATCTTTGCAAGCAGTCCAGTTATCATTGAAATTAAGTTTAAATTAATGAAAAATGAACTGTTACCATAAACAGTGAATAATTTAAAAGAATGCAGTATTTCCTTTATATTTATGCTGCCTCTTTAAGGTCCGTATCTGAAACAAAAGTCCGTGAGGGCTTCAAGAAACCAAGTTTCATTCTGTTGAGGCTTAATTCAAATGTTGTGCAAGCTACTTTTTATTCATGCAGAGATCTGTAGATAGCATGAGCACACAGCTGACTTGTGTAATAGCTGTGGGAAAACATCTCAAATCCAATAATCCTGTAGATTCAATAATATCATGGACTCCAGCATTGAGACAAGAGAATTGAGTTATAAAATCAAGGTGAACAGTTTTACAGTGAATGGTGACACCAGAAAAGAGCAAGACAAGCTGTTATCTACCTAATATCATAACATTTATTAAATTACTGCAGATTTTCACTCCTATATTTTCATTAGAAGGATTTCTATAAACTAAGCATCAAATGCATAACTAGCCTGAAATTTACAGCCTGAAAAATAGTTGGATTTTTCTCATGTTCAGAAGAATTCTTCTGACTTTTTTTTAAGCCTGAAGGTAACCCCTTGCATTCTCACTACACTGTATGCATGTTCCCTCCTGTTCTGTTCTATTCTTCAGACTTTTTTTTTAAGCCTGAAAGTAACCCCTTGCATTCTCACTACACTGTATGCATGTTCCCTCCTGTTCTGTTCTGTTCTGTTCTGTTCTGTTCTGTTCTGTTCTGTTCGGTTTGATTCAGTTCGGTTCTGTTTAGGTGTGCATTGGAAATCTGTTGAATTTATGATCCAGTTCAAAGTCCCAGGCAGTATTTAGTAGTCTTTATGTCTAAGGCTGTAGACTTAACAGACACAGGTTTGAATTTACTGTTGGAATTCACTAGAATTAGAAACCAGTGCCTTGCTCACATGGTACGTCAAGGAGATAAATAAATGCCCCTAAACACAGCAGAGCAGTTAAACACTGAACTACTTACTGCCCCGATGAAGCACTAACGGCAAGCAGACTCTGAAGAAGAAAATGGGGGTTTCTACCCTTAGGAATGTGACTACCAAGGAGCCAAGACCTTTAAAAAGGTACATTTCCTATCCTATATGCATTTCGTACATTCACTGTGCTTTCCCAAGAACAAAAAATGTTTTCATAAATAAAAAGTCATTTAAAACCTCAGTGCTTGACTGTTTCCATAGCAATTTCACACCTTTGTTACAGTCTTCAGATAGCTACATGGATCATTACAATTACTACTTACTGAAGAATATTAAAAATTATTGGATGTTGTGAGAGATCTCTTTGGTCTTCTCAATGCACTCATCTCTTCTATCCTCTTTTCTATTGGAAGGATAACTAATGGCTGCTCCGTCTCTTGGGTCATTTATACTCTGCTTCCTAAAGGGTCAAGACAGTGGGATTCATGGGAGAGACTTGGGGGAGACAGAGGTGTTGCAATATCTACCAGTTCTTTCTATTTCCTCCCCACTCTGAAGTAAAAGTGTCAGCTCTTTTCTCGTGGCTTCTACTGAGCTCTCTATCTCACATTAATTTCCGTTTTTGGGTTGCAGAACAACTCAGTCACAGGAGTATTGACCTCCTAGAGGACTGAACTCTTCCTTCTGGTACTCTGCCAATGAAAATAGTCCATGTAAGACAAATTACTAAATGGCCTTACTAAAAAAAAAAAAAAAAACAACAAAAAACCCAGAACCAGATATTGGGGTGAAAACTGAGAGATCGGTGAAAACTGAGAGATCAGAGGAATAGGAAAAGCCACAGCCAACCTCACCTTACTAACTCCTCAGCCTCCAGAGAGACACTTCCTGTTTACTCATGCCTTATATACCTTTCTGTGCCCTGCCATCTTCCTTCCTTCCTAGTGCTGGGATTAAAGGTGTGTGCCACCACACCTGGCCCTGTTTCCAGTGTGGCCTTGAACTCACAGAGATCCAGACAGATCTCTGCCTCCCAGAGTGATAGGATTAAAGGTGTGTGCAGCCATGCCTGACCTCTATGTCTAATTTGGTAGCTGGCTCTGTTCTCTGACCCCCAGATAAGTTTTATTGGGGTGCACAAATAAAATATCACCAGTCCCCTTGCTATACTTCCCTGAAATTACCTCAAGTACCTCATCCATTCTGCACCCCACACACTGTATATGCCTGACCATTATAGATATTCAGATGGATGGATCTTTTATACTAAGAAATTATAAAACCTTAGCCTTTCACATCCAAATTAAATTGCTGCTGTTAGAATCAAAATTTCAGACCTGACCTTTTAATTTTTATTTGTGACATTACCATTCATATCTAAATAAATGTTACTTCTCTATATCTATGATTTGTTTTGATATAGATTTTTCAATTGTGAAATGTTAGCAAAAATCTCATGAACTTGCATGATTTTAAAAACTTAATTTCTGATAATGTTAATGCCTCCAGGAGTAGATAAAATGTGGAAATGGCATAAAAGATTATTTGGTCCAATTAAAGGTGTTAGCCACATAGTGTAACTGGTTTTAAGGCAGAGGCTTCTAGAAAGCGAGTCACCCTGGAAACTTCAGTTGTAGTTCAGCAATTTGGAG
>CABHPP010104312.1:0-45447 GCA_902168425.1 Peromyscus attwateri
GGGGGGGGGGGGGCGCAGACAGCAGAATGTCATGGATGAATATGCCAGAATACACTAAATGCAAATAAGAAACTGTAAAAAAAAAAAAAAACCCACTCAGTTTTAAAAAATCTAAGAATTTAAATTTAATAAAAACTACAGACCCACAGGCTTAAGATGCACCCAGGACCTGAGTGTAAGAAGCAGATGGAAACCCCACCAAGCACTGTCACCTAATACTGATTCAGCATCGGGTCCCCAGTCCTCCTGCTAAAGACAGCTGAGCAGCCGGGCTTTGTATGTGAACCGAGCAGGAAACAACTCTCCAAGGTGATAAATCAGTTACCTTTCTGGTGGCTGCAGCCAATTAGATCTGTCAAGAAGCAACTTAAGGGAGTGAGGGTTTATTTTAACCCATGGTTTGGGGTTAGGAAATGTCATGACAGTGGGGGCGTGGACTGATGGGTCACTCACTTTGCATCTGCAGCCGGGAAGCAGAGAGTGATGAATGCTCGTGTCCCACTTGCTTTCTCCTTTTTTTTTTTTGTTTTTTGTTTTGTTTTTGTTTTGGTTTTTGGTTTTTGGTTTTTCAAGACAGGGTTCCTCTGTGTAGCTCTGACTGTCCTAGAACTCACTATGTAGACCAGGCTGGCCTCAAACTCATAGAAATCCACCTGCCTCTGCCTCCCTGACTACTGGGATTGAAGGCATGCGCCACCACTGCCTGGCCTTTTTTTGTTGTTGTTGTTGTTTGTTTTTTAATTCAGTTGGAGTCCCCAGCACGTGAGAAAATGCCATTCTGTTCTTCTCTCCTAGGTTAAACCTCTCTGAAACTCTTCTTGCTGACACACTCACCAGAGTGTCTCCTAGGGTACTCTGATTCCAGTAAAGTGGACAGTGAAGATGAACCATCACAGGTGGAGAGAAGAAAGACTGGAGCAGGTCTCAGGAGCAACAAAACACCACTGTAGTGAGCCTCCCGGCTCCTTTCTGTCTCATTTTGTCACACTATATGCATTTATATGTACATGTATCTATTCACCTGTACACACATGATATGTATTCTTTGCCTATTCTCACGTACGTGTAGGCAGATGTGTTGTGCACATGGACATGTTTGTATAATGCACAGGTGGTTATGAGAGGTGCCTTGTGCCTGGTGTTCAGATATGGGAATATGTGCAGTGATGGGTGTAGGCATGCGGTTATGAGACATGTCTTGTGTATTGTGTGCACAGATGTAGATGTGTGAAGTGGTATTTGTGCATGTGCCTTGTGTCTTGTGTGCATGTTTGTGCATGTGTGTGATTGTGTGCTGTGAGGTGTGTACATGATCTCTTGTGCACAAGCATGGATACATGGTGGTGACCACACTTCTGCACGGTTCCTCTTTCAACCCTTCTCTTGCAGGATGCTAAGGTATTTTGACTTGAAGAGAGCTCTTTTATGTTCAGAATTAATGACCCTGCATGAAAATGCTAAGGAGTTAGAGACCATGCTGTGCTTCGTGGGCCTTGGGGAAAGCCTGTCAGAACTTTCTCTCTCAGCAGTCAAGAAGGCCGGATTCCTCCTTGGAGTACAGTCATTGGCAGCGGGCCCAGAGGATGGGTCCCCAGGCCTTCCCACCTGTGCCTTCTGCCCACATGCCCAGCCTCCATGGTTGGCAACATCTTTGAATAAATAGCAGATGAACTGATTGGATTATCAGACTGATTTTATTCTCTGCTCTAATGAAGAGCCCCTATTATGCAAATGCATATGATTGTGACAGCAAGTGTTTTAATTACAAATTCATTCCCCAAGCCCAAAATAAACTTTTGCCATGCTGGGGGGGGGGGGGACAGTGAGGGGAGGGGCTGCCATAACAGAAGGAAGATAGCTAGACTCATTTCAGAAAGAATGCATCCCAGGAAAAGAAAATAATTAAGCTTCTTAGAATTAACCTGCAGCCGTTCATCTTTATCTTTTCTGAATCAATGAAAGTTGGATGGACAAATTGGCCGGATTCATTCTTGTTCTATCAAAAAAAATTTAAGAAGTGAAAAACAATGACGACAACAACAAAAACATACAGCCTCAATATCAGTAGAGGACCATGTGCATTTAGAGTTTGGGGAGAGAGCAAGACTCCAGTTGATCACACGCTTTTTCAAAACACAGCATTAGACAAACTTACTCTTCCCAGTGCTACCACTTCTGAGCCCTTGGTGCTGTTAAGTGGCTATTGTTCAACCTAGACACCTCAGCCTAGGGATAGTGAGCAGGTGTTTTGCAGGCTCACCTACTTCCCAGGAGTCATACTGGGCCTGGAGCTCATAGGACAAAGCAGAGTCCCTCTATCACAGTACTCTGTGGCCAGCTCATGGGTCTGAGCAGCAAGATAAGGGTGTATCTTCCTACTGCCAACTCCATGCTTTCCGGGATGCCAACTGTACTCAGTGAGTCCCACACCCAGCTCTGTCTAGTGTATCGTCTCTGCGTGGAGTGACCTCATTCGCATTCATTGTGACTTTTCAATGCTTTTATCAGCATATATTAATTACACACAGCAGCGAGTCTCATTATGGCATGTTCATACATGTGTTTAATGTATGTTCATCATATTCTCCCCTGCCACCCACCCTTGTCCCTTCCAATCCCACTCATCTCCTTTCTCTTCCCGACTGGTCTCTCTTCATCTTTTTTTTTTGTCTTTCTTTTAGTCACCCAATGGGTTTCACATACCTACTAGAATTTCTTATGGGAACAAGAGTGAAGGGTTATTTACAGGCCTGCAATCGCTTCACCTGTGGTGTTGGCTATTGGTGAAACTGCAAAAAATAAAAATAAAAAAAACCCCACAAAACCACAGGTGAATGTGGTCAAAATACACTGTACACACATCTGAGTCTAGCACCTCTGTGGCATGACTGTGGCTGCCTCTAGGACATCACTCTGCCTTTGGTAGCTGTGGCTTGCAGCTAGCCCTGTTGCCCTGAGCTCTCCTGGGTTTTTTGTTTGTTTCATTAGGTTGGTACAGTTTTTCAGAAGGATGAGACAGAGCTGATTTTTTTTTTCAAACACACACACTCCATCCCTGCTTTGACAAATGAATAGTAGCTAGCTTGACCCACAGTGTTTGGGTAAGTAGTTTCCATCATAGCGTATGGGGGATGTTGGTAGAGGTGATGTCTGGGCCCCAGTAGGGAAATGGCCCTAGTGAGGGACACTGGCCCTCTTGTTGCAGAGGGAAGACACCAAGGCAGTTTTAGTGGGAACTGAGCACTCTTTAAAGAAACTGGAACTCTCAGGGACTCTAGAAACACTCATTGCAACCTCAACACCCCAACATTGGTCTGAATTTCCATCCGTGTTGAACCATTGTGGTCTCTATTGGCTCCTTGTCTGCAACATTGGAATAGCCCTGCCTTTTAGTGCCACATACCTACAGTCATTCCTCCATCAAGGGGTCCTTGTGATGTTCAGATTTGGCATATATGTCATGCTGTAGGACAATTTCCTTGCTAGTTGGGACAAGGAAAGCTGTGATACAATGATCTGACTTCAGGAGCTATCCACTCAACATCAGCTGGAGAGAACCAGAGATGAGGCCCTCCACAGACAGCCTACGTGGGGTGGGCAGAGCCACAACCTCATTAACTTGGAACTGGACCCTTTGCCAACTCATCCTCAGCTGTGACTCCAGCCCTGGGCCACATCTGGACTGAATTGGTACCCTACCTGCTGACCCACGGGAACTGTGAGATAATCAGTGAAATGCACATCTGAAGGATATTACCACAGCTTCATACAAAGCCCAGTGATGCTGACACAGGCCAGGACTGGGCGGCACACAAGAACAGGCCTCCCCTGGTCCAGTATTTCATGCTCTATTGACAATACCATTTGTGCATACGGTCGGCCCTGTGCTGCAAGCCTCTATCCTGCTCCAAAAGTGTCCCTTTCTCTCTGACAGCAACTGCTTCATCACAAACCCCTGAAGAAAGGTGCATATCTATCTCTGCAGCTGCTGTTAGATGCTTGGGGTCTTTCAGGAGCAATGCCCTGCATCCTCAGAGCCCCCCTGCATCCAACTCCTTGCTTCCACCCCAGCCTGGTTTACTGCAGCATAAACTCTCCTGCCCACATCCATGCCTTGAAAGTGATGACTGGATGATTCATTCATTTTCAGCAAAATTTCCAGAAAGATAATTACTCAATTTTCATCCATTTAGACTCCATAGCTTTCACACGTTTCAATATTATCTGGCTAACATTTTTCTTTCTGTGATTGGACAGAGGAAGAAAGGGTCAAATATGTGTCTTCGAGCATTTTCCCAGAACTCGAGAAAATCTATATACTGTTGAGTCTGTGAATAAAGGGACACATCTGACATTCCACACCTGAAGCCCAGAGGGGTCGGAGCCAGCGCTCTCAAACATGGATGGAGATAGTCCAGACTGTGTTGGAAGATCGCAGCTGTCGACAGTGATGCACGGTGGTCTTATTATCTTCATCATCATTATTTTGGACAGTAGTCATTGGTCATTTCCTATGAGGCAGGCTTTCTACAAGAGTAGATAGATCAGAGGATTGATTTTTTTTTAAATCCCCATAACAATTTGGCACAGTTCTGTAAATACACGCTTTATAGACTTCCTGAAACTGCCTGGCTGGGTGCTGGCCCTGCACGGATTTATTGCTTGCCGCTGACCCAATGGTGTGTAATGGGAAACCTCTCGCTGCCCGCCATTGGGCTGATGTGGCTTGGAGGCCCACCTGTGCCCATGGTGATCCAGCCCACTGCCATTTGTCCTCAGCTCCAAACAGTCCCCAGACATATTGATCTCGGGACCAAATGTCAAATACCCCACTTTCCACAACAAATGTCTCTCTTGGAAGTTCTGTGTAAATTGAATTTTTATAAATCAAATTGCAGTTGTGGAGCCAGGAAAGAGAAGTGCTGTTTATGGGAAGCTTGCTGTGTCCCTTCACAAGCAAGGAAAACTGCACCGTGGGAAAGCCTTTCCTACTAACTGCTTTGCAAGCTTTGGAACACTGTTTTTATTTTTATGACATCAAGTTGTGGTGTGGTGTGGTGTGTGTGTGTGTGTGTGTGTGTGTGTGTGTGTGTGTAAGGCAGAGATTGATGTCAGGTATCTCCCACTATTGCTGTTATTACACCAGGAGACACTTGGTGTCTCAAATGACTCTAAGTCACTGGTGGGCTCAACTAACCAATTGATCAATCAATCAAGAAAATACCTGGAAACACTTCCATCTTCTTGGAATCTCTGCCGGGGGGCGGGGGCACTGCAACTCAGAAACATGGTTGATCTCAATTTGCCTTCAATCCTCTTTGGTCTGACACCCTTCATGGTCATTTTCACCAGAATTTCCTCACATTCTGGTTGGTGAAAATGAGAAAAATTTCTTGTTTTTTTTTTTTTTTGTTTTTTTTTTTTTTTTTTTTTTTCACATCATGTGCTGTGCTCTCTCCTCTCAGGTCAGAGTTTATTTATTTATTTTTAAAGATTTATTTATTTATTATGTATATAGCACATATGACTGCAGGTCAGAAGAGGGCACCAGATCTCATTACAGATGGTTGTGAGCCACCATGTGGTTGCTGGGAATTGAACTCAGGAACTCTGGAAGAGCAGTCAGTGCTCTTAACCTCTGAGCCATCTCTCTAGCCCCAGGACAGACTTTAAACTTGTCCCTCTGCAGGATGGAGGCAAAGATTCTCCCATAGGCAGTGGAACGAGAGGGCTCGTGATGGTGAGACTGAAAACATCCTGCAAGTCACCTGACTTAGAGGAGCATACTGCAATGTTGCCAAACACAGACAGGTTAGCCGAACTTCTCAGCGTTAGAATGACTTCTGCTGGCAACGGATCTGCAGAGAAGATTGGGAGTTCAACAGCCCCAACTTTCTGCACATACATGCATGCGCTGCTCTTGCAAAGGACCCAGGTTCAGCTCCCAGCACCCACAGCAGGCAGCTCAAAACCATGTGTAACTCCATTTCCAGGGGCTCTCCAGCCCTCTTCTGGCTTCTGTGGGAAACTGTGCACCTGTTCTGTATGTACTTTCACATGAGCACACATTAAAGTATATTTAAATAAAAATCGATTAACTCTAAGGCAAGGTTTCCAGCGTTACTTCCAGATGCAGCCTGTTCGAGTCAGCATTTCCCCAGTCAGCTGTCTAACTCTTACAGAAGTTGGCCAGTAGCCATGTGGACTGAAATCATACCGGCAATCTGAAACCTGGGCAGATACACCTTGCCTCTGCCTACCCAGAATCCTCCTGTCATCGAAGGAAAGAACATGACATTGAAGCAACTCTGAAATTCCCTTGACCCTTGGATTATGATTTGAACTGAACTTCAAAAGTCTCAAGTTGTGTGCCTTCCCTACCCATAGCTCTCCAGTGTGGGGGAAGCTGGCCTTTACCCCTCCAGCGTGCAGTCCTATGGTAAATACACCCCTACACCATGGTGATCAGGTGACACAGCCATTTGGTCCCTTGGAGCATTTGATGACTGCCCCCCTCCCCAGCAACCCACCCCCAATTCTGCACTGCTGTGCTGTGGGATGTTCTGTATGGCAAATGTGTTGCTAATAAAGCACTGATTGGCCAGTGGCTAGGCAGGAAGTAGGCGGGACTAACAGAGAGAATTAAAAGAGCAGGAAGGCAGAAGGAGACTGCCTGCCAGCCTGCCAGCCAGCAACCGCCAGGACAAGCAGCATGTGAAGATACCGGTAAGCCACAAGCCATGTGGCAAGGTATAAATTTATAGAAATGGATTAATTTAAGATATAAGAACAATTAGCAAGAAGCCTGCCACGGCCATACAGTTTATAAGCAATAGAAGTCTCTGTGTTTCCTTGGTTGGGTCTGAGCGGCTGAGGGACTGGCAGGTGAAAGAGATTTATCCTGACTGTGGGCCAGGCAGGAAAACTCAAGCCACACTGCTGTCAGCCCAGTGCATTTGAGCTCAATGTCACATTAAAGGATGTGACCAAATCCAGCCCAGAATCCCATCTTGAGGATCCATTTTCTGGGCTGTAACTCTTTTGGTGCTACCTGCTCTAATAGCCAGGCTCAACGGAAGAAAGAAATTACACAGGTTTCAACAGATAGACCATAACACAGGGACTTGGCTACGCAAGAACTTCAGGGCTGAAGGAGTGAGAAGAAAAGACAGGTTACAGCTGGGGGAGGAAAAAAAGGGGGTGGCTTTTTTTTCTGGTCCCAGGAGTATGGAAGGGGGCTGCCAGGAGCATGACCTGACCCTCAAGAATGGAGCAAGTCCCCATTGCCACCGCTGCTGCCGATGAGAGAGTGCTTCCTCCGGCTCCGGCTCCGGCTGCCAGCCTGGCTCCTGGGAGTCTCTGTGCAGAGCTTGTTTGGATGTCTGTCAGTGACAGGAGAACAGCAGACAATAGCGGCCCAAGTGGGTGATTTGCTGGGAACACAGAACTTGCTCTCCACAGAGAAGAAAGGCAAGTGCTCAGAGAACCGGGGCGTTCAGGGGCTGAGAGATGAGAGAGATGAGAATGTGTGTGTGTGGGGGGGGGGTCCTAGGCCCCTTGTGAGAAGGATACTGAGACAGGCACAGGAGAGGCTTTGGAAGGCGTGGCTCAGCAAATGCACTCCCCCTTCTCCGGTGCCCTGGGGGAGAGATGGCATCCAGGTTGGAGCAGAATTGAGGCTGTCATGCTTTTTGCTTTTGGTCTGCAGGTGTGAAGAGAGCTCCTCTACCCACTGTTCACAGCTTGCTCATTACCGTGCTCAGCTCTGCAAGTTGGGGCCACCACCCCCTCCCCCATCTCAATTGCCTTCTGTTTCGTGAGGGAGCCTCACAGTCATCCCTGCGTCTCTCCTCCACATCTGCACTGATGTGTTCAACATGTGCGGTTAGAGTGATGTGAACAGCTGAGAAACAGGCAACCCTTGTGCACAAACACCAATGTATTGAAATGGGTGTGGAACAGCGCTATAGATCTTATTTGATTTCTCACGTTACACAGAGATCCACGTATTTAATTTCGTTGTTGTTGATGCTGCTCTGTAGCTCATAAGCACTGTCTGACAACCAAGTAGACTGTCACGTGCCACCTTCCGAGACTAGTTTATCTAAGCTCCAGCCAGACTCTCAGATGCCTGAAGTCCCCAATTATGGCCAATTACAGCCGTACACCCAAATTCTGTTGTCAAGGCTGGTTTTGCATCCCAGAGCTAAGGGAACTGATTCTTAACTCCTTTTCGTTAAACTGAGGAGTCGTTTCCATGCTGTAGAGTTTACCTTATAAAGAACACAGGCACTCACATCGCCGCAGTCTAATTCCAGGAGATTTTCATCAGCCCATAAAGAAACCCCGCCTCATTAGCAGTCACTTCCCATCCCTGCAGCCACGGCAAGCCATTGACCTACTTTCTCTATGGATTTGCCAGTATTTCTTTCCTTTAAAAATGGTGTTTATTAAGTTATTGGCCAGTAGATGAGAAAAGTTCAATCAATTATATGCCTCGGTCCATAAAACATGACCCACTGCCTGCCTGCCCGCCCTCTCTCCTTTCTGCTCTCCCTCCTTCCCATCCCTCCTTCCTTCTTTCATTAATTTTATCGTCCTTCCATTTTGCTCTTTCTTCCCTTCCTCCCTACCTCTTCCCTCCCTCCTGCCCTCTCCCCTCCCTCCCTCCCTCCCTCCCTCGCTCCCTCTCATTCTTTCTTCCTTCTTTCCAAGATCATCATCACCTTCTTTTCTGCCACCAGTCCTGATGCCCTGGATAACTGGTGTTAACCGCGGTGATCACACAGGTAAAAGCCCTTCTGTGTGAGTTTGGTCTGTGTGCATGAGTGTGTGCCGAGCCTCCTTCCTTCCCCAGTGCTCTAACTTTGCTATTCAGAGCATATATATATATATATACATATATATATATATATACATATATATATATATATATATATATATATATAGCTTTGTTTAGGAGTTGAAACATTTCCTCCTGAAAGAAAGCAGAGCCCCAAGAACCGGCCATGGCAAGCACAGGGCAGGAGCTGTTTTGGAGCCCAGAATTTCTCTTCAGACCCAGCAGTGGAAGCAGCCAGAAGTACTCCTGCTCATGGAAGCTTGCTCAGAAAACAACCTTGAGATCAATAAAGACCTGAAGCACCGGGAATTGGGAAACATCAGACATTTAAATCTGTAAGCCTGCAGTATCACTGAACAAATCTCATCGACCAACTGTGGAGGACGGCAGGCAAGGGATGTATTTAACCTGAAACCCGTATCAGGAAGCTATCTGTGTTCCTGTCTTCCTGTGTCTGAATTTACCTCAAGGCAACATGCTGCCATGAGCAGGAGATTCTCCTTATAAAGTGAGAAATTACAAAATCGGAATATCATATTGCTTCAGGTCTCATTGTCAATGGTTGTAAGACAATAAATACTAATAACTGTTGACATAAAATTAGGGTCATGCAGATATGGTACAATTTACTGTGGAGATGCAATATGGTACCCAAGAAATGCCTCCACCCTGACAGAGCAAAGCAAAACCAGCAAAATATAATCACATATCCAGAGCCTTCAGTTTCCAGGAATTGTACAGGGCATGTGAATAAACCAGATCATACCATGACAATGCAGTCAGCGAAATCCAGGCACCTAGAGATCCCAGCACCTGAGGAGGCTGTGCAGGTTGCCAGGGGAGAAAAGGCATCAATGGTCTCACCCAGGCAAGAACGCTGTGATTTAAAATACCAGCTTGCTAGGCGTGATGTACCTGGTGGTGCAATGGTAGCTCAACTGTTACAGGGACAAGTGACATCCTCTAGTTTTGAGGCCCATTCCTCAAGAAAGAATTCATGCTTGGTACTGTCAATCCAGTTAAAAGCCTTTGGCTGGGGATATCTTAGGTACTAGGAGAGAGCTCACTACTATGGCTTAGCTGAATTGACCTAGCACCATACTTCCTTCTAAACACTTACGTTGACACCCGTAGACAAACACTGCTGACAGTCTTAATTAGAGAAGATTCTCTTTCCAGGAAACAGTAGTGAGTGCAGAGACTGCTCAACGTGCCGAGCAGTGATGGTTGGGTGTTCAATTCTAAACAGGATGATTCATATCACCACCACCCCTCCCTAAGGCTCAGGGAACCTTGTGGAAGAGGGAGAGGAAAGGGTGTAAGAGCTGGTAAAAAGGGAGAGGGCTGTGAAAAGCTGTCTCCAGGCATGGTATAGCCAATGCAATTGTGATCTCACAGCAGTTGTGGCTGCCTACAGTGAACCTGTACAAGACTGGACTTACAAATAACCCGTTATAAATCAAGGAGAGGCCTACCCTTCCCTGTGGACTACTGATGGATTCTGGGAGACGGTGCATGCACTCTCTTCAGTTGTGTATATATCTACATGCTGATGAACCCACCAGGCTCTCTAACAGTCCCTAACCTCCGGCTACATGGTCAGCCCTGGCTAACCTCAGGGGGTCACAATGAATGTGGAAAAATGGCTTGTGCAGTGGATGGGTGACTCAGATCTGCAGGAATAGGGTCCTGAAAGGTGAAGTTTCCAGAGGGAGAACCAAGAATGAGGAAAAAAGAACCAGAGAAATGAAGAAGTCAAAAGCAATACCTGGGAACAGGAGGTCTTGTGTAAGCTGATGACGTGTGCGAAGCCAGCTTATAAAGAAGTATAGCACTTTATATAATACCTGTAGGGGGGAAATGGTCAAGGGGAGCAGAGAGCAAAATCAGACGATGTTGGAAAAGAGAACATAGGATCCCTCAGACACAGCTGCCTTAGGACTGATATCCACAGCCGGGGGTGGGGGGAAGACAGGTCCCCAGAAGTCTCAGCTTTGACTGCTTCAGGGCAAGGACTCCAGCCCCAGACCAGCTTTGCCTAGTTTGCTCCTAGACGAGGACACAGAATCAACGGTCCCTCGTCATTTTATCAGGGCCTCGGAGAAAATCTCCCGTTGGTCTGGTTCTCAGCCAAAGGATAATAATTAGTATGAGGGAGATAAGGGAGAATTGAGGGTGGCAATAAGCAGAATGCAGTGTGTGTGTGTGTGTGTGTGTGTGTGTGTGTGTGTGTGTGTGTGTGATACTGTCAAAAATTTTTCTTGAATTTTTTTTTTAAATCCAGGCCCTGAGAAATACAAGGAAAAGAGTCTTAGAGTGACTCTCCAACAAACTCTCTAAGAGAAAGAATGAAGGTATGAGACAGAGCAACTAAAGGACCAACAGACACGCAGACCAACCCCCCGGCATAGCTGCCTGTGTGTGTGCCCGTGGTCTTGAGCACACAGGCAAGAAGATATAGGTTGCTAGAAAGTACTTAGGAATGCTCAGAAAATGCAGACACCCACAGTGTGTTTGATGATAGTAGAAACTGGTGGTTGAAATTCTCAGAATGGAGCTGGAATATTATGAATTAATCCACCGGGGACTCTATTCAAAGAAAGAATTTATGTTTCTGAATTATGTCCTTAAAGATGAAATCATATTCTCTTTAGGATTTTGCTTCAAAAATAACCACACAGGATGGGGTAGGTGGGTGGAGGCACAGCAAAAACAGGCCTGGCTGCTGATCCAGCTTGTGAATGCCGAGGGAGCACAGGGAGTTCATGATCCAATTCTCCTATTTTTACATATGTTTGAACTTTCCAATCATTAACACTAAAAGCAAAAAGAATACTTCTTGGGAAGACCTTGGTCTCCACACACCCCGCCTCTTCCTTGTTCTGTGAAGTGGACCCTCACTTAACTTCTCAGACCCTATGTTTCTTCACTTGTGAAGGAGAGATATGGCTGTTAATCATATTGGAGAACATTCAATTTAGCATATAAATCATGGGTTGCAGAGACATCTGTTACTCTACAGATATCCGGCTCAGTGTGCGGGACTTCCACAGAGAACTTCATGAAATGGCCTCAGTCAGTGAAGCAAAGCAGTCTATAGTCATAATCAGAAAAGTCCCCTAACCGGTCCCCACACATAGGAGGGTTTCAGAGGATAAACCAAGGGTGGAGCTCTCTGGGTCAGGGGGCATTTATAAACCTAACTTTCCCAGTGACTACCAAACTGTCAGCCTTTGTGTCTGGGCCTCTGTGTAGTATCTTCCCATCTGCTGCAGTGTGAGTCTCATTTTTACATAACTTTTGCTTCTGTCTTAGTTTGCTTTCTATCAAGATAAACTCCATGGCACAAAGCAACTTGGCTTAGAAGAGGTTTATTCCACCTTACAGTTTACAGTTCATCATGAAAGGAAGCCCGGGCCGGAGCTCAAGGCAGGAACTGAAGCAGAGGCCATGGAGGAGTGCTGCTTACTAGCTTGCTCCCATAGCTTGCTTAGCTTGCTTTCTTATAGCACCCAGGATTACCCACGCAGGGGTGGCATTATTCAGGATGGAATGGGCCCTCCACATCAACCATTAATGGAGACAATGGCCCACAGGCTTGCCTACAGGTCCATCTGATGGAAACACTTTCTCAGTTGAGGTTCTTTCTTCCCGGAAGACCCCAGCTTGTGTCAAGTTGACAACAAGCTGGTTCCCACAGTGTTGTTCACAGATCTCTCGCACGTTCCTCTTGCCTGTCCTCAAATAGCCTGTCACTGGCTGTACCAGCGTTTCTGTTCATTTTCCCCTGGGGAAACCCAAAGGTCCTGGCACAAGCACTTTGCATACTTAGACCAATATTTTACTGTCAGACCTCCATCTCACCCAAGTCTTTTTTCCCCCCCTCTGGATCCTTAGTCTGGTGTCTTTTCTGAAAAAGAACCTAATTTGGGGTCCTCTCACTCTATCGCTTTTACCTTGACACCTGTAAAGTCTGACTCCTCCTGAACATCACATAGTCACACTGTGTATTACACATATTATATTAAGTAGATCCGAAGAATCTGCTTGCTGTTTACTCGTGAGCTTCATACAGGGGAAAGTTTCAAAAGTATCTCTTTAAAACGTTCTTCATTTTTGGGAATTCTGTACTGGTCCACAATGAAAACATGATCATACCTACCACCATTTACCCTCTTCAACTGTCCCTGCTTCCCTCCACAATGGGCTGGGCCCTCCTACATCAGGTAAGAGTAAAGACAGTCCCCCACAGACATATCCACAGGACAATCTGATCTGGGCAATAACTCCACCTAAAGTGTCTTCTCAGGTGACTCTAGGCTGAGTCAAGTTGACATTTAAAGCTATCTAGAACACGTACTTATCAAATATTTTTCTGCTATGGTGATGGGTCTGTCCTTTGCATGTTTCTAAGTTGGTTTACTGTTATTATTGTTGTCGTTTTTATTATTACATTTTTATTTTTTGAGAATTTCACATAATATATTTTCAACATATTCTTTCATGTGCCCCAAACTCCTGTCAGATCCCCCCATTCCTACCTAACCAACTTCGTTACTTCTCTCTCAAAAACTAAATAAATAATAATAAAACAAAAGGAGCACCATGAGGGCAATTTGTGTTGCACAACTGCTCCCAAGCATGAGGCCTGCTCTGGAGTGTGGTTGATGTACCCTGTCACTCCGCTGACGAAAACTGACTTCCCCTCTCCAGCAGTTGTCAATTGCAAATAGCTGCTTGGATAGGACGGGGTTTTGTGTGTCTACCCCTGCTTCTCCATGCCAGGATTTTGTCTGGTTTGAACCTGTACAGGTCCTGTGCATGCTGTCAGTCTCTGTGACTTCATATGTGCATAGCCTTGTGTCTGGAAGACTGATCCCATGCAGCCATCCACCACCTCTGGCTCTTACAGTGTTTCAACCTTCTCTTCGGCATAGATCCCTGAGTTTAAGGGGGTGTGGGGGGCTTTATGAAGACACCCTTTTTAAGGCTGAGTACTCCAAAATCGCTTGCTCTCTACACAGCATCCAGTTGTAGGTCTTTGAGTTTAATTCCTATTTACTGTAGGAAGCTTCTCTGAGGGTTGAACAATATTCTGTTGGTGTATTAGTATGCCATCAGGAGTCTTTTTATCATCTTTTAGCAGAATAATAGTAGTAGGCTTTCTCCTAGGTCTATGATCTACCTAGTCTCAAATTCTTGGCCACTTTAGTGGTGTTGGGTTTGGGTTCCATGTCATGGAGTGGGCTTTAAATCCCTGAAAAGCAGTTGGTGATGCCCATAAAATGTGTGCTACTATTGCACCGGTATTCGTGCAGGCAGGTCCCTGCTGTAGCTCTCAGTGTTCATTGCTGGGTTACACTGATGATTACTTTCCTCCTCTAGTAGCGTGTATAGTACCTTTCAGCACTGTGAATGCTGGTCAGTGCGGGTGAAGCGTCCACTGAACACCAGCTCAATTTATTATTATTATTGAGTTGCAAATCTTTTTTTTTTTTACCTATTAAGATTTGGGTCCTCAATTACAAGTCCAAGTCCAACGTGTCCAACACTCTTACTTCTGTGTCTTGTGAAAAGATATCTGAATGCACAAAAGTGTTCTCCATGTTTTCTAATATGTTCTTCACAGACTTAATTTATTCATTTTAACATTTGTTTCATCTATTCTTTGTCATTTGAATTTCCACAAACTTCAGGGCAGTAGTTCTTAACCTTCCTAATGCTGTGAGCCTCTTCCTCATGTTGGGGTGACCTCCAACCAAAAAATTATTTTGTTGATACTTCTTAACTATAAGTTTGCTACTGTTATGAATCACAATGTAAATTTCTGGCATGCAATCCCAAAGGGGTCGGGACCGCCAGGTTGACAACCACTGCTTTAGAGTCACTGTGTTCCTTGCTTTGTTTCTGTGTATGTATGGTGTTGGGGTTTGATTCCAGAGCTTGGCACATTGAAATAAGTACTCTGCCACCAAGACCATCATTTTCTTGCTTTCTAAAAGAGTAAAAAAGTCCCAATTTTGTAGCACTCTCCTGAAACTATAAATTTACTAAGAGATAATTCACATCTTAGTTTTGAACTGTAGGCTTTATTATTATTCATGTAAAGCAAGGCCAACAGATCAGTAGCTGAGTAAACAAAGCACTCTATGCATCTACCCCACGGGGAGGGGAAACATCAATGGGAGGGACTTGAACAGGAACCTCAGCTTATGGCAAAGGCAGTACAAACCAGGCAATCAGGAATAGTTATCTCCAGTTGTCTGGTCCCCAGCCTAGGATGCTTAAGACAGAAGAATCTTGCTTCAAAGGGTAAAAGTGGTGGATAGAGGTGACTGTGGCATGGGCTCTGAGGCAGCCTTTCATGTGAATGGGGCACTGTGGGTAGGCTGCTTCCTCTAAGATTGACTGGGAAGGTCCATCTCTCCCCCGTCAATGAGACCTATCACCCAGAATGTCAAGAATATAGAAAATAAAGTGCCAGCACAAATTTTCAAAATGGTAACTATTTCAGACTATGAATGTGGGATTTCTTCATTTACTCAGGGGTTTCAAAATTTCTTTCTCGGCACTGTAGCTTATGGCATGCATACATGCTAAACACATCTTGTTAGATTTAGCCTTAAAATGTCATTCTGTTTGGTATGTATTAGTTACTAGTCTCGTTGCTATGAAAAATTGCATGATAAGATGCCATTTAAAGGAGCAAAGGGCTGTTTGTTTGGTTTTGCTCCTTGGCTTCCAGTTTAAGGGGACATCATTTCATCAAGGCTGAGAAAGTACTTCTGCCCACATTGTATTTGCAGTCAGGAGGGGAGAATAAACAGGAAGTGGGGCCACAGTCATGAAGCGTCAGGGCCACCCCAGTGACCCACTTCCTCCAGGAAGGCTACAAGTCTTAAAGGTTCCACAACCTTCCCAAACAGCCACCAGCTAGGGACCAAATGTGAACACATGAACCCGTGTAGGGTATCTCTCATTCAGACCACAACAGGTACAATTTGAGACAGAGCTTGTAAAAGTCCAGCATTCAACCTTTATGGCAAGTGTGTAAAATTAAAATAAATGTAACCTCTAAGATTTATTTTAGCCTCCCACCTGCCGACTTGCTGAGTGTAATCATTAGTCGGTGTAGCTTTTGTTTCTAATTCAGTCCATGTTTTCTTCTGTCTTTCTGTACACAGTGTGATTGCAGTATTTGTTTAATAACCTGGGTTACTGATCCTGTTTTCTTCTGTCTTATCTGTGTCTCTGCTTTGACTCCCATCCTGCTTTCTGACATGACGTGGTTCCTGCTGGATTATGGGCACTGTTTTTAAGGGTGTTGGCTGTGGACATTGGAGCACTTTTAATATCTCACTCCATTACAGCAGGCAGTTAAGCTTTCTACTATCAGTATAATTTTTTTATGTTTGATTTTAAGCTTTATTAGGAAATAGATAAACTGTAGCCAATTCCTCCCCATAAATACTGTGTTTTTAAGGGAGTTAAAGCCTCAAATGCTGTGTGATGCATGGGGGACACAGGCACTATGATCACACACACACACACACACACACACACACACACACACACACACACACACACTGAATGTCTAGTAACTGTCAAGAAGATTGGCACAGCATTTGGAATTCCTGATTATGTTCTGTTAGGATTTGCTGTTCAAGTTGATGTCCGGAAGTATTTCCAGATGTAGCTCCCCTTCAGATTAGTGAGGCTGCTGAACGCGTTGTGGTCTATGCATTTTGCACTATTCTATACAGTTAAATGTTTCCACTGAGTTTCATTTTGTATTTCTATTTTGATGACTTTTATTTTCATTAGTTCTCATTATGTAAATTGAAATCTTCTAATAAAATAAGGCAGGGCCTGAAAAAAAATTTAAAAGGCCATTACATTTCAGTGTTCTTGCTTATAAATCAATATCATGCATCTATCAATTTGATAGCACGAGGGGAAAAAACACAGAAAACAGGTTTGATTATTTTTTTAAATTTCTGCTTGTGAGATTACAGTTACTAGACATTTAAGAAAATATTCTCTGGTTTTGATATATTTCCTCAACATGACAATGATGATGATAATAATGGTGATGGCGCTGATGGTGATAATGATGATGGTGGTGGTGGTGATGGTGATGATGATGGTGGTGATGGTGATGCTAATGATAATGATGATGGTGATGATGATAATGGTGACAGTGCTAATAATGTTGATGATGATGGTGAGAATGATTTGAGATGCTGGGCGTGAAATTCAGGGTCTTACTTATATGAAGCAAGCCATCTACAACTGAATCATGTCTCCAGCCTTTTTGTATTTTTTTTTATTTTGAGATTGAAATAGAATTTTGTTGTGTGATATTTTGTTTGTGTTATGACAAATAAAGCTTGCCTGGAGATCTGAGAAGCAGAGCAGCAGCCACTTGAGACTTCTTACCTCTACAAAATCTCAGACCGAATGGGGGGGCCCCGAGATCCTGTCTCCACCTCCCTAGTGCTGGGATTAAAGGCGTGCACCACCACCACTGGCTCTGTTACCCTTTTAGACTGGTTCAATCTCATGTAGCTCAGGGTGGCCTTGAGCTCCTGGTCTTCCTGCCTCCTCCTCCCAAGTTCTGGGATTAAAGGTGTGTGCCACCACTGCCCAGCTTCTGTGTTTAACTACTGGATAGCTCTGCCCTCTGATCTCCAAGAAAGCTTTATTTGTCAGAACACAAATACCATACAAAAGAATTTCACTAAGTTGTCCAGGATCATCTCGAATTTGTGCTGTAGCTCAGGCAGGAATTATGTGTCAGCCTTCTGAGTAGATGGCGTTGGCAGGGTCTTGCTCTACTATGACTGTCTTTGAATGATATTTTGGGGGGGAGTAAAAGTTAATATTATCAGTGATAAGAAAATCTCTGGTCTTGCTGCAATGGCTGAAAAAGAATCAAAGATTACCCTGAATGCTGATTGGTAGGGACTGTGAGGCTGACACATAGAGCTGGGGAAAGGACACGGTATTCAAATGGAATCTGTAAGTATATTCATCAGTGCCCCAAGTATAGACACCTGGGTGTTTAGTAACTGCATTGCTGGGAAGACACTCAAGAGGAGTATGCACTGACAGGCTCTTGAACCTTGTACAAGAGATTTGTGGCAGCACTGTTCACAATAGCCCCACACAGCTGATGGCTCAGAGGTCCATCAACTGAGGGATGTAAAGAAACCATAACAGCACCTTGTGGTGGAATTCAGTTCAGGAAGAGTAGTCAGTGCTAACCAGCAAAGTGCAGGGGACTTCTCCAAAGCACAGGGATGCTTTGGAGAACCATCCCAATATACTAGGGAGCAAAACGGGGGAAAAACAGAACCAGGAAAATCAGTGTCTGGAGTCATAGTAATGGTCACTGTGGTGGCTGGAATTGGGTGGAAGAGAAGGTGTGCAGTGTTAAAATCCTGTCTCTGGGCTTGAGTTGGTATCTGAGAGCTTGGCCAGCATATGGTTCTGAGCATCATGGGGCTCTGAGCTTCACAATGTGCATGCCAACAGGTGGGGCAGAGCCTGGGTTGCACCTGATCACCCTCAACAGAGTTGCATCTGGGTAGATGGTGCTCGTGAGGGTGGCCAAGTCAAGGAGAAGGCCGGCTAGCTTTATCCAGTCAAGGCCTTGGTTGTTATTATTTAATGCCAGGGCCTCAGCAGATAGCTTAATTGGCAAATCAGCTGCCACACAAGCATGAGCACTACAGTTTGGATCTCCATGATGCACATAAATCTGGATTCAGTGTAGTAGGTGTGGTGGTGCATGTCGGTCATCCCATTCCTACAGCAAGATGAGAAGCAGAGACAAGAGAATTCCTGGAAGCTCATGGGCTACCCAGACTAGACAACAAGAGCCCTGTCTCAGACAAGATGGAAAGTGACAGCTGAGATCTGAGATAGTTCTGACATCCGTATGCATGTTATGGCATTCTCTCTCTCTCTCTCTCTCTCTCTCTCTCTCTCTCTCTCTCTCTCTCTCTCTCTCTCATACACACACACACATTTTCACACAAACTAAGATAATAAAAATAATAAAACTGTCAAAGAAATAGAATTCCAGGATGTCAGTTCAGTGGTAAGACCATCATCACTAGGTCTTGGTGTCACTGTAGGGAACAAAATAGTGAAGCTGGCCTGGTTGGGATATTTGGGCTGTTTGTCTAGTGTCTGTAGTTTCAAGCCAATCAAGTTATGCAAAGGGGGACTGAGGATGTATCTCACTTGGTGGACTGCTTGTCTAATATGCATGGAGGCTTTGGCACACATAAACAAGGCATGGTGGTGCATGCCTGTAATCCCAGCACTTGGGAAGTGAAGCTAAGAGGATCAAGAGTTTGAGATCATCCTGGGATACATGGGGAGTGTAAACATTACACTCTAATGTAACAGCTAAACATTAACTTAAGGATCCTGATCTTGGGTTCACTGGCTGCCCTGCCCGAGGAAGCAAAACTTCTCATACTACAACACTGGGCAGGAGTAGTTCCTCTGCCCAAGGAAGCAGAACTTCTCACACTACAACATTGGTCATGAGTAGTTACCCTTCTCCTCCACAAGGTCTCAGAAACACCGTTGCTGCTGTCCTGCTTAGAGATCCCCATCCTTCACAAAGTCTCTGGTAAACCATCTCTGGTATCCTATGTAGAGGGCCCTTGTTACTAGGAACTCCCTTTTGGGATATTTGGGCTGTTTGTCTAGCGTCTGTAGTTTCAAGCCAATCAAGTTATGCAAAGGAGGACTAAGGATATATCTCACTTGGTGAACTGAGTTTTGGTTTCAATACAATGAAGAAGTGATGGTGTGGACTGTGGAGAAGAAGCCTCGACTGTGGACTTGATGGGATGTAGAATGAACCTGGAAAAGCAAATCTCTGAGCATGTTTGTGAGGGGCTATCTAGATTAGGTTGACAGAAGTGGGAGGATCCATCTCAAAAGTGGATGGTACCATTCCATGGGCTACAGTCCCAGACTAAATAAAAATGAGAAAGCCAATGAGGCACCAACATTCATTGCTCTCTCTTTCTGACTGGGGATACCATGTGACCAGTGGACTCATGCTCTGACCACCATGTTGTCTTTGCCTTGATGAATTCTATCCCCTTCAACTCTAAGCCCAAATAAGCCCTCCCTTTCTTGAGTTACCTTTATCTGGCGTGTTGTTTGAGCAAAGAGGATGGGAACTGATGAAGTTCCCCCTTGCATGGAAGAGCAGCCTAATCCAGTCTAAGGCTGGACAGAGACTACCAGGCCTGGTAGGCGCATAAAGGGAAGTCCTTGTCTATATGACCAACCCGTGTCCTGTCTGCCCACTCTCCATTGTGCTCTTCTCTGAATGAGGCCCTGGGCAGCCTGGCCTCTGTCCTTATTTCCTGTACTTTATCTCTGCCATCACTCATTTGCAAGAGTGGACTGGGGCTTCCAGAGCGATCTCCCCGTAGCCTGTCTGAGAAGAGGAAATGGTAGATGGCCAAGAGGCAATTAAGTGGGAGACAACTTCATTGATTCGTGCTTTAAACTTTTGACTCACCTACACCTCAATTTGAATTCCTTCCCATAAACCCTACCAATTGCCCGACACAAAGCAATGGGTAGAGAGCTCCAGGAGCCAGAGCTGGAAATGACAGCAAACGGCTGCAAACGCAGCCTGCATGCACACTGTCCAGTTTTTCTCCACGTTGGCCAGAAGTCATTAAGCATGCGCTTATGAATCTAGCTTAGTATTGATCAACAGCGGGGTTAAGGGGGGGATGTTGAACCTTGAGGGACTGAGAACTGTGAGATGGACTCAATGATTTTCTTCCGGGTGGATCATTAGAGAGATCTCTGTCATCATGCAATTTTCCAGACAGTTGGATCAATGATGTCAACTCTGACCCCAGGGTCTGAGTGATGACTCAGGTTTGGGAGTTCTGGATTAATGGACAGAGGAGACAGTCACGTCCTCTCTAATGGATAGTATAGAAGCACCCAACGTGACCCACAGGAAATTACTCACTAGACTGTTCCTGAAGACAAAAGCAGTCGCCCGCCTTCTCCTCCTGGGATCTCACTTATTTTAACTGCCACTGCACATCAAAAATGTATTTTCTGCGGCGAAAGGCAGCACGCTGAGGTCATCTGAGCTGCTTTTCTGTCTGAGGTGTTGTCAGTGATGGAGAATTCCACCAAGCTACAGAGATGTCTGCGTATCACAAGGTACTATGCAAGAAACCCAGTCAGACAGCATCTTCTCTGCTGCAGGCATGCTCTAATCTGGAGACTTTGAGTCCCAGTGAATCCTTACCTCAGTACCTCACAAACCCTCCCTCCCCCACAAGACTACTGAATAGATGACAAAATGTCTCCCACCATGAAAACCTCATTCTCAACGACCCTTGGTGTCTTACTTCTGGTGTGTCCTGCGCCTACCCACACTTGTCTTCCATCCTGGAAACGTCCTTCCTGTTCTCAGCATAGTAGACTTCCATCCAAGTGCACATGGAAGCCCTCCTCCCTGAAAACAAGGTACCCAGTGTGATGACAGGCACTTGCAGGCCATACCACACCATTGTAGTTAAGCAGTCTCAGCTGTAAGAATGGAGGTGTTCCAAGGCAGCCTATGAGTCTCCTAGGAAGACTTGAATCTGGGTGTGTGGTGCTGGCCTGTGCCACTTGAGTTAAGGTCCTGACATCCTCATGTTTGCTGTTCCTTGTTTACACAGACAGCATTCTCCACCTGGGGTGGGCACTTCCTGCCACCAACCTCCAAAGACATACATTTAATCTTTCCTAATCCAGCTGGGGGCCCCAACCAGCCAGGGGTCGTGGGGTCAAAGTGTGCAGTCTGTCACTCAAATGGTCAGAAAAGCTCCCAATGTCCAATATTCTGGAGAGTTAGAGTATGCCTTTGTACCCCTTTGCAGTGAACAAAGAAAAAGTTGGGCAGAGGGATGGGAGAAGCTTAGCCAGTGAGAGCCCTGTGTGTCTTGCTTGTTCTTGGGTGGCTCCAGTGCAGTCAGTACAGTGTTTAAAGGTCAACTATCACACAACAGGTTTCCTTGACTCTCCTACTATCATCTTCTACACCTTTCCTAATGGAGGACAGGATGCTGTGGGTGTTGCTTCCTCATGGGCAAAGGAGATTCTCCTGGCCCAACACTAGCTTAGGCTGAGGTTCTTGACACCCAGATCATGGAGTTATAAGAATTCTGACCCACTTAACTGTGATTCAGCACTCTCCTGGTCCCTTTTGCGGGGACCTTGGCCAACCTGTGTAGGACCTTGTAGACTCAGTCTTGACAAGAACCCTGCTGAATCGGTGCTTTAGGATTTTGACACCCTCTTAGTATCTGAACATCCTGAGCCAGTCCCCCATCCTCCACCAGTCTCAAGGAGCGCTTGCTCACTCTGGTCTGCCATCAGCAATAGACTATAGTGTTGGCTTAGCATAAATTGCTTTCCCATCTCAGTAATTTCCATTATCCTGAGACCCTCTCTCTTTCACCTTGGCTGCAAGTCTCCTGCTCATACCATTTGCTGCTCCATCTCTGTCCCTCTCTGCAATATCACATTGCAGCAATCTCTGTTCCCACCATTACAGTGGCCTGAACACTCTTCCTGGCTCTGCTTTCACAGGTTAGGGGGCACCTCTTCCTTTAACTAAGTGTCCTTAGCTGTGAACACATTGACCTAGGTGCTTGGCAATGACAACACAGAGAAAAGATTCTGATTTATTTACTCTGTGCCCACATCCATTGAGGTATGGCTTTAACCTGCCTGAGGTCCCAGCTTGGGCATCCACTCTGCAACCAGGGCTTTCATATCTCCGTGACTTTCACCTTGTATGGTGATGGCTGGTCAACTTGCCTTTCTTCACCTCCACAGTAGCATGATGAGCTCTGTCTGCATCTCAGTTACTGCTCATGCCACTTGGTATGATGGCTACTCTCGGTTGCCAACTTGACCCAGTTGGGAAAAAAGGAACCTCAGTTGAGGAATTGCCTCTGTCATAACTGACCTGGGGCCATGTCTGTGGGGAATTTTCTTGATTCCTAGTTGATGTAGGAGGGCTTGTCTCACTGTTGGTAGTACTGTCCCTAGGCAGGTGAGTCTGGGCTGTGTGGTGGTATTTTGTTGGTGTGCTAACAAATAAAGCTTGCCTGGAGATCAGAGTGTGGAACTAGCCACTAGAGGCCCAGCAGTGGTGGCACACACCTTTAATCCCAGCACTTGGGATCTCATGCCTTTGATCCCAGTACTTGGGAGGAGGAAACAGGAAGTAATATGGCTGGGCAGAAAGAGGAAGTGATAATGGGGGGTGGAGACAGGAGCTTGGCCCTTTCAGTCTGAGGATTCCTAGAGGTAAGAAGTCTTTCTAGTGGCTGGCTGCTCTGCTTCTCTGATCTTTCAGCTTTCATCCTGATATCTAACTCAAGTTTTTATTATTAAGAACAATTAGAATTTGAGCTACAGGACTGGATAAGAAAGCCCGCTGGATTTGCGCCTAGAAGCAAATCCTTGACATCCCTTCCCTTCATGGTGGACTGTACTTTTGTAGGTGAAAGGAACCTTTCCTCTCCAAGTTGCTTTTGGTCCTGATGCGTATCACGGCAACAGAAAGCACATGAGGACGTTTGGTAAGTCACAGCCTGCACTCCGGTTTCTCAGCTATAGGGTAGCAGTGCCGCTGTCTCTCTTGTAAGTATGTTCTGAGGAGTAAATGTCTCGGGACTTATAAAACACGGAGAGCGGGCCAGACTCCTGTGAATTCTCGATCGGGATGGCTCCAGTGATGGTTTATTTCCACTACGTGGGGCTCAGCCTTTCCACGTGGAATGATGACTGCTTCTGGAGGAGGACTTGGAAGCTAAACACACTGAAGTAAGAAGTGACAGGCAGACAGACAGACAACACACACACACACACACACACACACACACACACACACACACAAGTTTTGGGTGCACATAGAGGAGAGAGACAGAGACAGAGAGAAAGGAGAGGGGAGGGAGAGGGAGAGATAGGTCGCCCCTAAATATATACTACTTTGAAGTCCTAATCCCCAGTTCCTCAAATCATAAATTTGAAAACAAGGCCATTGCAGATATGATGAGTTAAGATGAGGTTTTAAGGGTATGGGCTAGGTCCTGAACTCATACAACTGTGGGCCTCAGCTGGCTATCCTCCAGTCCTATTTAAAGCACACACTTGGGGGAGCCACCATGAGCAAGACGAGGCAAATCAGGATGATGCACCCAAAAGTTAGGATGCCAAAGGTCTTCAGCACCCACTAGGAAGCGGGAGACAGGCACAGGACCCATTTCTAGCCCTGCTCCCAAGCCTTGAGGAAAGCAGCCCTCCTGGTTCCTGGTACTTGGATCTTACACTTCTGATTTCAGGAATGGGGGATGACATATTTCTCAATATGTTACTTGGATTTGAGCCACTCAAGCTATGGTGATTAGCAAAGCATCATATAGCTTCCTTAGCAAAGTCTACACACACACACACACACACACACACACACACACACACACACCTTCACACACACAGACACACAGAAAGAGAGAGAGAGATAGAGACATAGAAACAGAGAGAGGGATAGAAGGAAAGAGAAAGGCATTGGATTTACTAATGTAAGAGAGAGATTCAGGGAGTGATGGGATTTGTATCTTTATTCATTATTTTCTGTTGCTATGATAAAAGACCATGACCAAGGCAACTTAAAAAAGAAAGAATTTAATTGAGCTGAAGGTTCCAGAGGGTTGGAGTCCATGATAGCAGAACAAACCCATGGTGACAGACAGCTGAGAGCTCACATCTTGATCCACAAGCAGGAAACAGACAGAACACACTGGATATAACATAAGGGTTTGGAAACCTTAAAGCCAGTCCCCCGTAACACACTTCCCCAGCAAGGCTACACCTTCTAATCCTCCCCAATAGCTACCAACTGCAGACTAAATGTTCACATGCTTGAGACTTATGGAGGACATCTCATTCAAACCAGCAGATTATCTTTGGTCCCCAAATCTGCTTTTTCCTAAACTGGCAGCTATACGGCTGTTCCCAGAGGCACAGCTTCCTTCCACCCCTGCACCTGCTGGCATCTGCACATCTTCCACCCAGGATATGCGATCTGTGCATAGTCAGTCTGCCTCCCTTGTGTTCAGCCAGGACCAAATGCCACTGAGTCAAATCTTAGACAACAGCCTGCTGAGTCCCTGTCCCTGCTAAGAAGATCTTTCTTGTGTCTTCTACTTTTGCCCAGGGAGGCCCACCCTAGTCCACATTGGGGTCTCCTTGAGTCCTGTCTCACGGTCATCTCTCCCATGAAACCATCACTCACTGGGCAGCAGTCCTGTGTCATGTTGCTCGCTCCCCCTCCACTGTCCTGACAAAGGGGGATAGAGAGATGGATCCAGCTAATGTCCACTGGCTTGACCAGAGTTTCCACTAGAAATCTTGTTTCTTGACTAATGAAGCTTCTAGTCTGAAAAATAGCCCTGAAGAAGAGCTGCACATCAGAGTGATAGGCAGTTATAGGCACTCTATGGATATTTGCTGCATTTAATGGAATTGAATTTCCTAAAAGTTGAACATTTCCTCCATCAAATATCCAATATGTCTTGACCATGAGCGATAGATAATTCAGTATCCCATCGCTCAGCATTTGTGGCCAGAGACAGACAGTTTGTTAAGGAACAAAGGCACGTTGGGAGGGGATCTCCTGAAAGTCGCTCTGGAGTGCTCATTAGCTCTGTCCTTTGCAAAGAATCTTGCTTGGTAGCAAATGAAGAAAGCTGGGGTGCAGCTGCCCTCACAGAGTATTTATTGGGGTACTTTGACTTGATTGTAAGACCACACTCGGTTTTCCCTTCTCCTTAGGGGAGATCATGGTTCTCAGAAGTAGACGTCTACTTGCCTCATAGTACAAATGCTTGAGGTCAAGGTAGAGTTGGCATCAAGGCACTGGCCTTGGTTCTACTTCGTATGCTTCCCATGGGAGAGAAAGCATGAAGATACTAAGAACCCCTGCTGAACACAGGTTTCTGGGACAGCAACGCTGGAAGTAAACTAGTTGCCACCTCCCTGAACATATTCCTATACTTAGCCTTGGTGTTTTAAGATTTAGTTTTATTATTATTATTTTTAATTAGATGTAGGGGTGTGTGTGTGTGTGTGTGTGTGTGTGTGTGTGTGTGCACGTGCATTGAGTGTAGCAGTCTGGAGAGGCCAGAAGAAGGTACCAGATCCCTTGGAGCTGGAGTTACAGGGGGTTGTAAAATATCCAGCGTGGGTGCTGGGAGCCAAACTCAAATCTTCTGAAAGAGCAGCAAGTGTTCTTAATCACTAAGTTATCTTCCCAGCCCATCCTTGTGTTTTAAAGTGAAGTTGGAAAATGTCCTATGGGTCTAGGTGGGTTCAGACATGTTGAGTGTTATGTATGTGTCCTACAAGATGGGGTTGTCACATAAAATGTGGGATAGCCATGAAACATTAATTTCAAAGATGTAATAAGTAAGTGTTTAGTGTCAGGACGCCATGGACTCTGAAGTTTAGGCTCTAAATCTGCCTACCTTAGCAGGTAGAGTACTTCAGCAAGTAGGACTCGGCTGATGGCTCTCAACCATAGCGGTACAGTGTCTGAGCCATGTTCAATGATTGGATGAAACTATCACCACCATCTCTATAAGTGTGAGCGCCCTGGGTCCACTCAGGATAGTGCTAAAGGGACACTTCCCAGACCTTTCTAAAGCCCCACTTTCAGATATCCATCCAGTGGCTTACCTGTTTTCCCTCCTTCCATCTAATTGTCCATCCATCAATAACAGAAAAGACCTCAGTGATGGACACTCCTGTGGGTGTTGGGCACAACACACCACACATGTGGCTGGTCTATGCCATGTGAAAGGTTCATGAACACTCTATTAACCATGATGATGGAAGGTGATGGGAAGTAATGTCCAGGCATGGCAGGATTGAAGACAGACATCAAGACTGACACATGAAAGAAGCCAGTTGGCAGAAAAGACTGGAAGCCTTTCCTCACCTGGGCTCCATGCTACAAATAGAGCATGCTCAGAACAAGCCCTTAATATGCAAATGTGGTATAGGCAGACGCTATGGAAATGGCCTTTAAAGGGGCATGTGGCCCTTGGCCCTGTCCTTCTGAGCAGATGTCTTTTCCCAGTGCTAGCCCACTCCCATTCTCAGGACACTTTCTTTCCTTAATAAACTATCTCTGCTTTCACTGCCTTAACACATGTCCCTGGTACAATTCTTTGTCCTAGGACAAAAGAATGCAGAAACCTCAGATGGTGTCTCCAGTACTCAGATCTGCACCTAAAACAACAGTCCTGGCCAGATGCATTTAGAGGTTGACACACTCCTCTGTGATGTCCCTTTTCTTTTCAATACATTGGAAGTATCCATTATCCAGCCTACTGGGTAGATGTCTGCCAAGCTTGAAGTACCAGGATATGTGACACTGGAGAGCAGGGGACACATGGTGTCTTGAGCACAATGAGGCACAGAGTACTTGATCTGGGACATAGGCTTCCAGGGGAAATGAACTCTACAGAACAGACTGTCCCCAGGAGCCTACTGTAACACTACATTCTTGGCCCCAGCCTGCTCCCCTCCAGTCACCTCGAGAGCAGCCCTATTCTGCAACAGATGACTGCAAGGAAGCATGCCCAGCTCTGCTTCCCTGAACCAACCTGAGACGAGTTTTTAAAGCCGTGCTTTTAAAAGTTTCTGCCCCATCCCTCTTTCACTATCCACGGAATTCAGAAACTAAGAAAGGAGATGCATTTTGTTGTAAATCTACAAGAAAGCTGAGCCGGAGAAAGTAAGGGATCTGTGCAAGGGCCGGCTTGCAGGTCAGCCCGAGTCAGACTTGAATCTGATCCCTGGTCACAGGATAAAGTTTCTCTCCCTCTTAGGCAAAGACTAAGCTGTGGCCCGTGTGACAGCTGAGTGTTCTCCCAGTATCCTCCATGGTGACCCTGAGCTTAATGCACAAATCCCATTTAATGTGCAGTCTGTGTCTGCTACAGAGAATGGCTTCCTACCCGTCACCCAGCCCCAGGTGGCTACAGACCGGACAATGGACAGTGCATTTGGAGCTCTTGGTGAAAGGACTCATTGAATTACAGGGCTTTATTCTCCTAATGTATTGGAGACATAAATTGTCCTTATCTCAAACCATTCTCCACAAGATTAAAAAGGAAATCTGCATTTCTTTGTGGGATGAAGAATACGAGGCTAGAGGTTGGGTTTGGACACAATGGGGAACAGAGACAACAAAGAAATCCAAACCAGGGCTCACTGCTCATCCCTGTCCATCACTGTGCTGTCCACCTCTATGGAGTGGTGATGGAGGAGGAGAAGGGGGCTTTGGACCCCCAGTCCCTGCTGCTCTCTGGGCCTATGAGTGTATAGTACTAGGTAACTGAGTCCAACCAAAACAAACAGCATGGGGCAGATGAGACAGGCCTGGGGAGGATCCCACCCCATCACTGCCCCACCTGGGGAGCCTGGATCAGAGTACTTCAACTCTCTGCCCCTCATTTTTCCTCCCCTAAATGTGTGCTTCCCTACAAAAGAGTATCAAGCCATCTGTGGCCATTTAGATTTCAATTAATTGTAATTAAAATGAAATAGAGAGCTGAGGATATAGCTCAGTTGATAGAGTACTTGCCTAGGCATACATGACACCTTGGGTTCAGTTTTCAGTACTGCATAAACTAGGTATGACGGTGTATGCACACCTGTAATGCAAGTCTTCCAAAAGTGTTAATGGAACTGAAAGTCACCCTTGGCTACACGGGGAGTTCAAGGTCAGCATGAGACACATGCGAGCCTATCTCAGGGAACTGGAATTCCGCAGTCTCAGCAGCTATTTGAAGTATTCAATAGCCCCTAAGGTCTAATGGACAATTCCAGGCTGAGATGAAACCTGAAATGCACCCCTTTGGCATGAGTACTATTTTGAGCAGATCAGTGTAAGAATGTAACTTTAGAATCTAGCCTTTACAAGGGACACAATAGTTTCAACAGTCTTCCTGCTCTGACAGACACCCTACTGAGACAATGTCTGTGTGTCCTTAGCCAATAGACATCCCCGTGTCAGGATTTCCCACCCAAGAACTGAATTAACATCCAAGTGGATATTGGCTATTGGCAATACACACCCCTGCTCTCTACCCCTTTCTCTGCCTTCTGCCTGGAAGTCAGAGAGCCTGGCTGTAGACTCTTGCTGCGAACCTCTCCCAGCCTCAAAAGGATTAAGAGGCTTTCTCTTCCTCCACGGAGGCTCAGATCTCTTCTGCGACCCCAGTGTGCTGTCTGTCCCTAGCGCTAGCACCTCAACCCTCCTCAGAGTCCCTGCCATACTGTTGCCCCTCTGCCTGTCTGTCCATGGTGTTAATGACTCTTCTGATAAACTCCTTACTCCCAGTAACCAGTCTCATTGTGCCATTGAACCTGCCCACTCCCATCTAAAACTGAACCATCAACTGGAGGCACTGTCTAGCAGGGAGAGTCTCTGGTAGCAAAGAGAAGTTAGCTTTTTGTAAGCGGAATTCCTGCCTACAAAGATACTCTGTCCATCAGGGTGGCCCCTCCCTCTCTGCTCTGGGAGGTGAGGCTGATTTATGCATCCATGGGAAGGCACCCACATCAATCAAAAAGCAAGCCTCACCTTGTCACCTACTGGACCCATTGCTGCCACTTCGCTGACACTGTTGCTCTCCCTGTTTTAGCAGGAGGAGGTGCCAGAGCTTGAGCCCCGAGCTGCCTTATAAATGCACATGTGTCTTTATGGTACATGTGTTAATAAACCGTTTTGTTCTTCATCGGTTATTCTGCCTTGTTTAAGTGATTCATCTCAACAGGAAGCTGCAAAGCACTGAGGGATTTATTCCTCACATGAATAGAGAGATGCTTTATAGAAAAGGTCCAGGCTCAGAGCTGTAGAGAAGAAGTAGAGGAATATTGCAATCAGGTGGTAATGAGGTAGGGGCTACAACCTGGGGAGAATATTTTGACTATAAAGGCTGTGAATGTGTCAAGGTGAATGGCCAAAGGGCTCTTGTTGTATAGACAGAAGCACAGTCAGAAAGGCTGGATGGAGTGTGGGAAGCGGGGATGAAGGAGCATGATAGAGCATCATTGGTCAAGATGCTTTCCCAAGAGGGACAGAGTTCTCAAGAAGGCTCTGTGTTGGGCTAGATGAAGATGTCCCAGGTTCCAGGTTCTGAAGGTGGTGAGTCTCCAGCACTGGCTAGTGACCTTTTGCCCTATTTGAACAAGGAAGGCCATCCCTCCTGAGGCACACAGCGGGGCTCCAGAGGGAGTATGGCCTTGCCCTGGGTAAATGAGGATCAACCATAATTCTCATCTGGCTCAGATGAAAAGGGAGTTTCTTTTTGTTATGAATTATTCACTGGGGGACCCTGAAGGTATCCTGCGTATGCAGGGAACACATTCTGGGCAGAGGCGGCAGTGGCAGAGAGTGGAAAGTCATTCACACACAGGCGCTCCATCCACTTGGACAGTTTATTATAATAGAGAGATGAAGAGAAAGATAGGAAAGAAGAGGAGAAGAGAAAGTGGACGGTTTTTCCTTAAAATGAGGCTTTTATGTCAGGACACAGGGCGGCCCCATGGGGCAGAATTTCAAGGGGCAGTTCAGAATATTAACATCCTGTCTGACCTAAGCAAGTGTCTCAATAAGAGCTTTGTCTGTACCTCCTTGAGTCTTCTTTTATCTCTACTTTCCTTGGGCCCCCACACCAGCACCGGCAATACCATTTACACAAATCATATAGGATGATGGCATTTGGAGTACCCACTCAAGGAGACTCTTGGTTGGTATTTACAGACAATGACAGTCATCTGTTTCTTTTATATTTATGGTGAGAGAACAACAGGATAGTCCTCCGCCCAGAGAGGTGCCCTGTGAGAGAGCTACACTCTTTTCTGGGCTCACTAGCCATAGAGCCGCCTTCCTTTGTGGCATGGTTTCTGAAACCCTGCTCCAGGTCTGATTCCATTGCAAGCCACCTCCCCAGGGTCAGCCCTTCTGTCCTGTCTCTTATCTAAAATGACTCTTCCCCACTCTCTGTGTATATACCTAGATCCATCCCTCCGCTGGCCGAAGGTCAGTTACCAAAGTCCATTGGTCTGTCCCAGAGCCTCCTCTCCCCAGCCTGAGCAGGGCAAACTCTTCTTCCCTGGATGGAGCCAGTGGGGCCAACTGCATCCACTAGACTCCTGTGACCCTGTGAGGAGGTATGGAGGAATCTCAAGGCATTTCCACCTGCCCCCAATGATGTCCTCAAAGATAACTCAGTACTGGTAAACATCAGCGTGCCTCTTGTCCCACCACACATTTAGTCATTCTTCCTAATTAGTCAGCTTGGGTTGCTACAGCCAAGTGTGATAAACTGGAGCATGTGAGCCACAGAAGATGTCTTATTTGGGTGCTAGTGACTGGGGGTGCAAGATCAAATTGCTGGCAGACTTAGTCTAGTGAGGCCCATTTCCTATTTCAAAGACACTTCCTCAATGGGTTCTGACATTGTGGAAGGAGCAGACAACTCTCTGGTCTTGTTTACAAGGGCACGAGTTGCATTCATGAAGGCTTCACCCTTGGGACTTCATTCCCTGAATTCTCACACCATCACCTTGGCAGTGAGGTGCCAGCAGACAAATCTGAGGGAGACTCAGTCCTCCATACCAACCCCCCTGTCAGTTTGTCCCTGTCCCCCCATGCTTTCTCCCTCCCTTCCTCTGAAAACTTCATCCCATCCCACATTCCCACTCTCACTCCCCACATCTCCTCCTGGGCCTGGGTGAACCTGATGTACTTGAAAGGAGACGGTGGATTAAGGGCACTTAACCTCCCAGGCCAGTGTCATATACAACCTGTCCCATCTCTGTAATCCATTCTGGTGCTAGTTTTCTTTAATAGCTCAAGTGTATCTCCCCAGTCCCATAGTTTCCAGTCCTTCTTTCTCCACATCTCTGGACCTATGGGCAGCCTGTTATCTTAGCCAAGAGCCCCATGTG
This sequence comes from Peromyscus attwateri, assembly GCA_902168425.1. Classification (NCBI taxonomy): domain Eukaryota; kingdom Metazoa; phylum Chordata; class Mammalia; order Rodentia; family Cricetidae; genus Peromyscus; species Peromyscus attwateri. The sequence goes on from CABHPP010104312.1 coordinate 31,931, forward strand.
TGAAGGAGTCCCTCAGCCATCCATCTTTGTGTTGATGTCTCAGCATATGGGGCAGGTGCTATGTGGTCATCAGTAGCCTCTAGACAAATTCAATTATGGATATTAGTAAGGCCACCCTCCTGGAATTGGGCCTGAGTACATGTATCATCTTCTCAACCTGTCTAAGAGATGCTCTCAGGATGTGGGGCAGCATCCTAAGAGGCTTGTCTTCCTGGGACTAGGACTTTCCAGCCACACCCGAGTCTGCTGCTCTGTGCTGCTGCCAAGGTAGGTGAGCAAGAAGGTGGGCTGCGGTGGGGCATGGGTGGAAGGCTGCAAGCTAGTCTTCTTGGTCATGTGAGGAGCAATGCTGTAGAGGCACTCCTCTGGGGGTAGGGAGCTGCCTTTGCTTTCTCTCATGGAATCCACACTGTGTGTTTCCTGGCTCCAGCCATGGAGTACCTTCCCAGGAACTACCCCTCTGCCCTTTCTGTACTGAATCTACTTCCACCTCTTCCAATGAGCTGCACAAGCTGCTGCTTTTTTGGGGATGGCTGGTGCGAATGTCTGGGAACACCTGTTCTCTAGGGCTTCTGGATGCTGTGTTGTAGGCAGATGTCAGACAGTTGTGATCCATTTCTAGCACTCTTATTGTTACTCTAATTTCATCTCAGAAAATGACTGATGGAGAGCGAGATGCGGAGCAGAGACTAATTCACAGCTAATTCTTCAAAACAGAAGCAACTGGCTGAGCATGTATGGTAAATGCTTTTTCTTCCAAGTTTGCTGTCATGCTGGGAAGGCCTGGCAGTGGTTACTTTTGGGATCTTGACCTGCTGATGCTTGTGAGCATGAGGCAAGAGATGGTGTGTATGTGAAGAGCTAGCTTTGCAAAATGCACAAAGGGCCAGATGCAGGAAAGGACATGGAGAGCCTATTACATACCAAGGTGCCCTTAAACCACCGTCTCCTTTCAAGTACATCAGAGAGACATTCTCCAGTACCCTTACTGGGCTCTCTTGGATAAGAAGAGCTTGCTGTATGGCACACGAATGCAAATGTTATGGGGATGGGTGAGCCAACAAGACAGGCCAGGCAGATGAGGGAGCAAAGGAAAGACCTCTGCCTGCACTCTTCCCAGCCTTGGCACTATCCTCTGCAAGTGAAGCCGTGCCTAGGTACTCTGCCCTGTTGCTTGTTTTGAATTTGGTAGACTTTGACTCACATAATACATAACATTTTCTATCTGCACTTGACATAATGTTTCCAGGATTCATTTATGTGGTCCTGCATATTGATAATCTATCTTTTTTATAAATCATTATGGAATATTCCACTGTATTCTTGTATCACAGTTAGTTGAAGCTTGATAGTCATTGAGGCTGTCTCGAGTTTGGGACTGCCATCTTTACTGCTACACGATTATTCCACAGACATCTTGGTGAATCTATGCAAGTTGTTTTGTTGAGTTCACATCTAAGAGTGAACTTGCTGGATTGTGCCTTCTGTGTGTATATGTCTTCCCTAAATGCTGTTCAACAGTTTTCCAAACTAGCTGTAAAAACTCCTCTCTTGCCAGCAGAATTTGAGTGTTCCAATCACTCCATATCCCTGCCAACACTTGGTGTTGTCAAATCTTTAACTTCATCCTTCTGGAAGACATGTACTGGTTAAGGATGGGGGTGCACACTGTTTAATAGATTTTTGGGGGGTGGTTAGGACATCTATGGGGAAAATGTCTATTCAGATTTCATGTCATGTGTTTTTATTTTCTCATTGGTTTGGAAGCCTTTGTTATTTGTGTATGATAAATATGTCTTCCTGGTCAATGCTTTGTAAAGGTCCCTGGTGTTTTGATAAGCTCAAGTCTGAATGTAAATATCAATGCTGTGTTCCTCTGTGTGGAGAGTACAGCTATAGGCCTCTGAGACACTCTCCTCAACTGTCTTCCTTTCATATTGAGATTTATGTCTCTGGAAATGAACTTGGCATATGATGTGGAAATGACAAGATTTATCTTTGTCCATCAGCAGCTCCAATTGACTCAGCCATTTACCGAGAAGACATCATTTCCCGATGCCTGGGACACCATGGCCATCAGTCATCCACCTGTGGTCCTGCATCTACTCTGCTCTCATCCACAGTGTCCTTGTGTCACAAGACCCTCTTAGTCACAGCATCTTTGCAGTTAATCTCAATTTCTAATAGAGCCATCCTCCAGACTGCACTCTTCTTTGACCTCTACCCTTTGCAGAGCTGTAGGGATCTTAGAATCAGTTTCTAAGTTTGAAAGCAGACTCCTTTGCATTTTTCTCAGGATTGCATTAAATCTCTGGCTCTGCTCAGAAAGAATTATGTTTGGCTATTATGTACTTTAATCCACTTTTTTTACTTTTTGCTCAAAGTTTCTAAACAGTATTTTGTAGTTTTCTATGAAGAATGTCTGCATATTTTGCTGTTCATAGGAATTCAGATGTCCTTTCAATTATGGTTAATGGTATTCTTTAATTATTTTTATGTTTTTTAAAGTTGATTGTAGCATATAGAACCAACACTGAGCTTCGTATTTGACCCTGTCTCCAATAACTGTGTTAGCTAACTTTTTTCTTTGTAGACAGCCTAGCCCTTTCTAAATCATGTGATGACTTCAAGGAATGATTTTTTTTTTATTCTTGTTCAACCTTATAGCCATAATTTCTTTTTCGTGCCTTATTACACTGTTTAGAACTCTCTGAGTAGAAATGTGGCTGATCTGTCTGACTCCTATCATTGAATAAAATGCTGTGTTGTTCTGTCCCTAACCACAGCATTCACTGTGGCCATTGCATAGTTCTTCTTATTAGAACCAGTAGGCTCTGTTTACATCAAACCCAATAAATATTTTTAATGACAATGAAGCACTGGAATTTTCAAATTTATCAAATGCTTCCCTTGAGATGGTCATTTGATTTTGCAGAGGAGCTGCCCTCAGATTGCATCTTGCATGCTTCGAAGTCTACTTTGCCTCATTTGTGAAGAAGCTGCATCACTCTGTGATCAAGGGCAGCATTGCCCTTCTCACTGTTGACTTGGTATAATATTTTCATTTTCTTATGCTAGGCATTGACCTTCCTGAATCTCTGATATCACGCTTACAAAACGTAGGTAGCTGTATTTTCTTTTGATGTGAAAATCTTTGTATTTTAATCAATGTATTTATTACATGTATTACATTACTTAAGACTTTTAAGTACTTTTTTTAAATTTTTATTTATTTGTATATGTATATATCTGTGGGGGTGGGGGTTGTGCATGTGAGTAAAATCATCATAGAGGTTAGAAGAAGATGTTAGATCCACTGAAACTGGAGTAACAGACAGTTGTGAACGAGCCAATGTGGGTGTGTGGAACCAAACCCAAGTCCTCTGGAAGAACAGTTGACTCTTGACTCAACTCACCAGCCCTTGAACACTGTTTTTTTTTTTTTAATGTGGATTCCCCCTTGATATTTATATTTCCTCAAAATGATCTGTGATTCTATTTTCCTCTTCTCTCAACTGATTTTTTTTTTTCTGAGACAGGGTTTCTCTGTGTAGCTTTGCGCCTTTCCTGGAACTCACTTGGTAGCCCAGGCTGGCCTTGAACTCACAGAGATCCGCCTGCCTCTGCCTCCCGAGTGCTGGGATTAAAGGCGTGCGCCACCACCGCCCGGCTTTCAACTGATTTTTTAAAGCATATATTCCAGCCCCCCATTTTGTGTGTGGGGGTATTTTGCCTTCATGTGTAGCCATATCATGTGAATGCCTGGTCCCCCAATGGCCAGAAGAGGGCATCAGATCTCCAGGAACTGGAGTTACAGGTGATTGTGAGCCACTGTGTGGGTGCTAGAACTTGGGACTTGAACTGGGTTCTCTGGACAAGCAGTTAATGATCTTAGCAGCTGAGCTGTTTTTCCAGACCTAGTCCAATACTTTTATAATTCTTCTCCACCTCATAATTTACTACGGCTACACAGTTAATAGTTAACCCATATTATTACATGGATCCTTGAGCTTTTGACATCTAGAATAGTTATTAACTGCTTCATTTTGCTGTTTGGCAGTTTTGTGTGTGTGTGTGTGTGTGTGTGTGTGTGTGTGTGTGTGTGTATACATATTGCATTATGATTACTCTCCTGTCTTTATCTTCCTCATCTCTGTCAATACTTACCCTGAACACCATTATCTTTTCCAGATTCCTTACTTTTGTGGTCCATTCAGTTTAACTAGGACCATCTATGTGGCCACTGGATTGGGACTGTCTATCTACAGGAGACTGTCAGGGTGATTAGTAGGTACATAGCTAAAAGGAATGACTCCAGCATTCTTCGGGCCTTCTATCTCTCAGATCTTATATTTTCTCCTCTTCTGCACTGTTCCTGAGGATGTTCCTGCAATGTTAGAGAGGATGGCATAAATGCCTTATTGAAGACTGAACACTCACCTGTCATTTATTCTTAGCACCTTGCACAACCACAGGTCTCTGCATTCATTGCCATTCATTGCAAAGAAGTGTTTCTCTGATTAAGGTTGAGAGTAGTTTTTGTCTATAAGTATAAACATAAACACTTTAGAAAGTAGTCTGATTTCATGTAAACTTGGCTGAACAGCAGTGTCCAGTTCCTCCTCAAAGCCTATGATTTTCCTTGGCAAAGCTTTTTGGCTAGGTTTACAGGACCAGGCATGGATTCCCTCCTCTGGAGTAGGTCTTAAATCTAATTTGAGAGCAATGGGTTACATTTATAACACTACTACCACTATTGCACTGGTGGCCACTTCTTGCCTGGCAGGTTGGTCTTGTAGTTTGTAGGGTTAGAAGCTGAGTGAAGACTACTGATGCTTTTTATCCACCAGCAACCTGCATAGCACTGTCCAGAACCATGAAGGCTAACTAGCAAGGAGAAAGCTTTTAGCTCAGTTCTAGCTTGATTTCTCTGCGGATATGAGAATTTGGCTTCCAGTGCTGTAACTATGCCATCCACTGTCTTTGTTACTTTGACTCTGATGAGAAATCAGTCTCTAGCATTGCCATGGTTCCCCTGTGCCTGAGCATTGCTTTGTTCTTGCTTCTCTCAAGATTATATTCCATTTTCAACCATTTGATTAAATGCACCTCTGTGTAAGTCTGATTAATTACATCCCACTTGGAGGAATCTGAGTTGAACTTTTTGAATGTGTGCATTCATTCACTTTACAACGCTTGGAAAATTTCAGGTCTTATATCCACAATATTTCTTTGCCCCTTGTTCTCTCATTGTCCCTTTGGGAACTCCTACTGCACTAAGGCTGATGAGTTCCATAGCTCTGCAGGTGTCTGAGGTCCCATTCTGTTTCCTTGATTCGTGTTTTTATTTACTTTACATTCTTCAACTTGAATGACTGCAATAGGCCCTTATTTAAATATGGGCCATCCATATCACATCTTCTGTTCCCTAGACTCAGGGATCACTGAGGAGGTGGAAAGAGCATAAGAGCCAGAGGTGGTGCAGGGCTACAAAGAAACTGTTTTTCAGCTGTATCAGCATCTGCACATATGAACTCACAGTGGTTGTGACAGCATGTACAAGACCTATACAAGCTCAAGGCAGACAAAATCCCAACAGGAAGAGATACCCCATCCTCAAGATTTATTGCTGTGATTTTTTGTAACCTTCATCATGGATAGTTAATGACTTCTCTGAGTTAGTCTTATAAAGTCTGTATTATTTGCCATGTGGTACCCTGGGTTTATCTTCTTGTAAAGCCCAGTGGTTACCCACTGAATGCTGAAATCTTCAGAAACTGGAACCAATACATTTCCTGGTTTGTCTCAGAAGATTTGTCTTTTGGGAAGCATGTCTTCAACCAGCAGTCACTCTGCCTCCTTCATTTCTGTTTTTTTCAGGTCCTCCAGGTTAGAATATAGCAAGGTTTCCTCAGAGACCCCCCCTGGGTATCTCCTTCCTCTCATTCCCTTTCAACTCTCTGCATCAGCCTGTTGTTTATAACTAACAAAGAATGTCATAGGCAGTTGAAATGTTAAAGCACTTTATCTGTGACTGTTTTCAACAAATGATCTTTGTGGGAGACAGTGAGCTCCATATTAGCCTTGTAAGAGGTTGGCTCCCAGGAACCACTGGACATGTCAAATACTGATGAGAAGGTTTTTCAAACAAGTCCTGACTCTGTACTCTTTCCTCTGATACTGGGGAAAATGTGCTGCTATTTTTCAGGGCTTCTTGGAGCTGAAGAGCAAAGGAAGCTACTCCACAGACGGGAGTTGCTTTGCTTACGTTTGCTCATCTATTTTTCTGGAACAGATACTCTCCAAGCTCCTTTGGGTCCTTAATTAAGTGTCACAGTCAAACAACAGCTGGTTGTATTGATTCCTATCAGTTTTCTTCATTTGTTTTATGGACAGGTGAATTTTAAGAAGTTTATGCTGTGTTTTTATTGACCTCATTCCACTGACCCATTGTAAGCTCCATTTTCTTCAGCACCCTATTTATAGCGTTCTTAATGCCAAAGTTTCATTATAAACTTAGTCCTTATTTTTCTAAACACATTCAGTAATTGTAAATGACTCTACTCTCTTAGTATCTAAGTATCTTGTGGGGTCTGTTTCTAATGTTGGTTTGTTCTCTTGGCCTTTGCTCCTTTGCTTTTTTAAGTGTGGGCTTTGAATCAGGTAGGCCTGATTGATTTTCCTTGAATATCAGATGCTGTGTATGGAAATTGTGTGGATAATTTGGTGGCACTATCTTACTTCCAGGACTGCTTGCCATGTCGTCTGGCAGGCTCTTGTGCCAGGGCTATTTCAAAACTGTGAATCCATTGATTTGAAGCTTGGCTTCAGTGTTTGCAAATCCTTGTTTCATTTTGGCTTGCTCTAACTCTTGTATTGCCTCCCAGACATTCCAAATAAAAGTTTTGAAGTGTGTTCTAGGACCTTTCTTTCAGAAAGATAATAAAAAGTTCATGTTTCCTGACCACAGAGAGATTCCAAAGCTCTGCTCAGTTTCTCAGGCCATCTTCTGTCACATAAAACATGCAATATTCAGGAAAGCCAAGATTAGTCAGGGCTAGCCTAGAGTGGCTGAGAATCCCTGAAGTCTCCCTGAGCTGCCAGCCTCTGAGTGAGGAGTATCTTTGGGGGCCAAGTGGTTACCTGCTGGGGAGTTTTCTTCCCTAAGAAACACCTCCCATCTCTGCACCCCTACATCTGTAAACATTTCATAGATAAATGTTTTTCTCTGAGGCTATTTTTCTGTCCAACTGAATAATGTATTCACATATCAGAATCTACTTCAGCTTGTAAAATTCTGTAAAGGCTCATCTAGATTCCTCAATCCTCTCATGGCCTGAATGCAAACATCTTTTAGAACAATTTTACATCTTAATGAATCAGTAATGTGGGTGCCTTCTTATGTACCTTGCAAACTGGTGACTGAAATCTTTGGTCCAGTCTGTTGCTCAGTGTATAGCACCATTTTTTATTGTTGTTACAAGCTTACAGAATGGGGGACTGCTGTGACAATGACTGACAATTGTTGGGAGTTGATGGTATGGTAAGTAGTTTTACAAACATGGCAGTCTAAGCCTCTCATTGAGTTCCTGAAGAGACTGTCCATGTCAACAAGGAAAGAACACTCTCTAAAGGCCTTTTGGGTACTTCATCAGTGATGGAATTAGATGTCAATGGAGTTAAGTCATCGGTTTGAGATGATAAGCTTCACAGCAGAGCTGGGATTAAAATCCACAATCTTTCCATTTTGCCGCATGCCATCTCAATATAAGCTGTCTTTCATGGACATGCCCATGCTATCTGAAGCAAGGCCTTTGGCACCAAGCTTGGCTTTCTGCCAAGGCTGGCAAATCCCATTATTTTCACAGTCGGAACACAGAACTACTATCGCTTTCAAAATTTAGAATTCATCTACGGGATAACTGAATTTTCAGACACTTCTCCCCCTTTATCTGGGAATATTCACAAGGCAAAGGAAGGTCAGCAGCTGTTTCCTGTGCTTCTGTGTGAGTGTGATGCTTGTGTTGGTGAGGAGCGATGCCAGGAGGCTGCTGGCAGCTCTCATCAGATGACATAGAAACATCTGTTCTTGTAAACACCCTTCCCACAGATACATTTGTGGGGAACAAGTGTCTCCTCTGGCAATGTAACTACAGACCCGACTTGGTAGCCTTGGTTGGAATTTGGGTATTTTCTGGGCCTCTCAAGCAAAGCATTGGGGTCTAGAATTACCAGTGACCTGTGATCAGGAAGGGGTCCCACAGAGCCCTATAGAGGCACTTTGTAGTACCTTTCCAAGCCAAGAGTGATTACCCCAAATTGTCTGGCCTGATGAGTAAAAGGCAAATGCCTCTGGGCTAATGTCAGGGTTGGACTCTGAAAACACCCCTCTGTCTAGTCCTGAGGCAGTGAGGGTAGGATTATGAGTAGTAGGACTATGACAAGGATGGGAGACAAGAAAGGAATAAGTGTCCAGTGTCACTCTACATTATGGTGAAAGTTCTTTGAACAGGTGCAAGGGAGGGCTGGTGTGCCTGGTGACTCAGGTGGACAGGAGTGTCTGCAGCAGAGCTGACTCGAGACACCCTGAGAGTACTCATAACCCTGACTTCTGAATATGGTGCCACAGGACCCCAATGTCTCTGTTCACCTTCACTGAATATAGCTCAAAGCCTTCCTCCCTTCTCTTCCATGGGCCTCCTCTCTGTCAAACTGGCTGTGGCATTGTGTATGACAAGATATGACAGCTCGAATTCACTGCAACCACTGTCAAAACAGCTACGTGACTCACCCATTTCCTGCTCACAAGTGTTGGCCAGGTTTCTGTGACTGTGGTGACTCTCTGAAACTAACAAAGAAGGATCCATAGCCCCTCACTGTCTTGTGCTTCCAAAGCTAGTACCTCACAGACAACACTGACAAGTTCTGCTGCCTGCTTAGGATGCACTCTGGTGCCTTGCACCACAGTACTAGCACCTGTTATTTGCTGGTGTTTTCTAGGAGCAGAAAAGTCCTTAGGCCTTCTCACTTCACAAGTTGGAAGCTTATCCTGCTGGAGTCTTGCTTGGAGGGCCACCCTACCCTTGCTCCAGTGCAGAGCAACAAGCCTCTCCTTCATGGTGCTCACCTCCTTAACCATTACAGCTTCTCTTTCAGACCATGCCTTGACTATCACATTAAGTTTTCTGGAGTCCCCCCTCTGTCTAAACTGTACGTTTTATATTGCTTTCTTTGCACTTGCTCTTTTTATTGTAAACCTGTCTAAGTATTACCAGTCAGAGCTCCACAGACACAATGTTATGCCAAACAAATGAGTGTTTCATTTTAAAATTTAGCCTCACGTAAATTCTCAGGGCACAGGCAGAAAACAGACAGATTCTTTGCCAAAATATATGAATGGCCTCTACCCCATTTATGGAAACCTGGTTCTTCTCTGAAAACTCTTGGGCTGGGTCTCTACCATCTGCATTACTCTCAGCCATACTGTCTTCCAGGATCCTCCTAGGATGGCCCTCTAAGCTCTGCCTATAGCATTCAACCATTTTTTTTTTTTTATAGTTCAAAGTTCCAAAGACATCCACTTTCCTCCAAAACCAAACTTGTTAGGATCCTCACAGCTGAGCCCCACCCCTGGTACTGTTTTCTGTATTAGTTACCCTTTGTTGCTATGATCAAACATTATGGCCTAAAGGCAACTTATAGAAGGAAGAGTTTATTTGGGTTTGTGCTTGGTGAATTCATAATGGCAGGGGAGTCACAGTATCATGTAGCTGGAGAAGGAAGCTGAGAGATCACATCTCAACCACACACAGAAAGCACAGAAAGTGAACTGGAATTGGAATGAGACTACAGACTCCCGAAGCCCATTCACAGTAACATATTTCTTCCAGCATGGCTCTACATTCCAATGGTTCCATAACCTTCCTAAACAGCGCCACCAACTGGGTATCAAGTGTTCAAATACACTTGATACCCTCTGTGGGACATGTCTCATTCAAACCACCACGCTACTCAGAAAACACAAAAAACAAACAAACAAACAAAACCCACATTGCTTTCAGAATCCTGGATTAATGAATGAAGCACTCCTGTCACTCTCTGCCAAGCAAGGTTAGCTCCAGGAAAGGAGAACACACATTTCTTTTATTCAGTGCATTCAACAAAAATGTGTAATTCAAAAAAAAAAAAAATTAGAAAGTGCTAAACAGCCAAACTGCAAACGCACAAACTCCTTCCAGAATGTACTTAATGGCAACTATTAAACATACAAATGAGAACACTGATTTATCCTTTCTCCACAGAGTGGTGCTGGGTTCTGGCAGGCTTGAGCTGTACTTAGTAGTAGCTGGAGATGCACAGACTCTGACCTACATTTCTTTGCTGGTTTGGGTGATTAAGATCACAAATGAAATCACTGTTAATTGACTCTATAAATTTTACATATGAAAAGAAGCACTTTTTTAATGAGTGCAACTTCATAATTTAGTTGTGTTTTTAATAGTGGCTTCGAAAATTAAAAAGCAAACAAACACATGATTGTTTCGAAGCTCCACCTCATGAAGCAGAAGAATCTGGTCTGGGTTCTATTTGTAGGGTAGCTCACAGGAGAAGCCCCATGGTGCTTGCAGAACCTCTCACCTCTCAGCTTAGCTGGACATGCTCTTGATTTCTGGAGGAACTCAGCCCTGCCTCTGCACTGCATCTCCCTCCCCCCCCCCCCCTTTTTTTTTTCCATCATAGGGATCTGTCACCCATCTTTCAAGAGACAAATAATTTGCTAGGCCCCAAATCCTCACCTGAAACCTGTGACAAGATCACCAATACTCCCATCTACTTCCAAGTCTCTCCCAGATGTCAAAATGTTGACTTCATCCCTGCTAAAATGTAGCTCCAGAAAAAAATCACATCTTTTCAAATTTTGTGCAATTCCTGTCATTTAGAGCATATGTTCGTGCATAATGATGTTCCTAAGTGAAGTGACATTTCAGAGTAATGAGGCTTCGCTGACAACGTGTGAGAGATGTGACAGGTTTTCTGTAATGTGGAAAAGGAGCATAGACGACCCAAAATTCAACACCAAAGCCATCCAGCTGTGCTTGTGGCTTGGTCTTTCAACCTGCAAGGGATGTAGCAGGGTAAGGGTGAAGGCTAGTGCTGTCTCAGAGCATGTTGGGAACTGGTGTGCAGCCTAATATATGCCTGTCCCCAGATTTTCCCACTGGTTAAGATTATGGGTGAGACCATCTGCCCCTGTGATTGCAGAGAAGGGAGGACTTAGAAGATTGTGGCCAGGGGATGGAAGCCAGGTCTTCACCAGTGCAGAGCTGGGTTGCATAGAGGCCCACCAGCCACCTTTCACTCCTATACACTGGTAACCCTTTCCAAGAGGACAACAGTAGTGACCTCCCAGGAATGAACTGGGCAACTGCAGGAGAGACTCCTCAGTGACTGGCTGTGGGCAGGCTGCTGTGGTACAAAGATGTCCTCCAAGGTTCCTGCACTGAACCTTGATCTACAAGATAGAGGTATTCAGAGGTGGGGATTTAAAAAAAATCAGTTAGATCGTCAGGGGCCTGTGCTGGTGGGTAGACAGATTAAAACCATAATCTCAGGAGTGGATTGATTATAAAAAGACAACTTTGCCCCCTCTTTCTACTTATCTCTCCTCTCCCTGGAATGACCTGTCTGCTCCTAATCTTCTATTGTGAGAGACTTTTTCTTTTTTTTTTTTTTTTTTTTTTTTGGTTTTTCGAGACAGGGTTTCTCTGTGTAGCTTTGCGCCTTTCCTGGAACTCACTTGGGAGACCAGGCTGGCCTCGAACTCACAGAGATCCGCCTGCCTCTGCCTCCCGAGTGCTGGGATTAAAGGCGTGCGCCACCACCGCCCGGCTGAGAGACTTTTTCTAGGGAGACAAACAGAGGTCTATTCAGTCCTGATGAAGAACACGCAACAGACCAAAGTAATGATTATACCAAAGTCCAACTTAATGAACCTGTGAGTTTACTGAGGCTACTCTTAGGAGTGTACACAAGGAGTCACTTACAGGATCACAGATGACTCAAAGGTAACTGCATCAAGGAAAATCCTACCTCAGCCTGAATGACAACTTATGAAAATTATATCCATATAACTGCGGGCAGGCGAACAGGTCGGAGAATGTACTCTCCTCACCAGCCCTTACTGCTTATACGACCTTGGGCATCTGGTCAGTTTCAGGGATTTCCTGGGAGTTGTGAGTTGTTGACTTCCTGAATCTTAATGAGTCTCTCCTTAGAACTTCCTAAGTCTTAAGAAGCTTTCCTCCAGGATGGAAAGGTTTTTGTTTTGGGTTTGTTTGTTGTTTTGTGGTTTTATTTTTTGAGGGGGAGGGGGTTTGAGACAATGTTTCTCTGTGTATCTCTGTCTGTTTTGGAATTTACTCTATAGACCAGGCTGGCCTCAAACTCAGAGATCCGTCTGCCTCTGTCTCTTAAGTGTTGGGGTTAAAGGCATATGCCACCACCACCTGGATTCAGGATAGAAAGTTTTAACTCAGAGGAAAATGCTATTTAATACCTTCTACATTCCACTACGGGATGACTCAGCAATGAGGCTCTTGTCAGCTGCCAAGTCCTTGACCTTGTCCTTCCCCCACCAACGGACCCTAAAACTGTAAATCTGTGTGCTTTAGAAGGTGTCCAGCCTCAGGCATTCTGACATGGTAACACAGGATGGACCAAGAATATTGGCTCTTATTTAAAAATGTGTCTTACTTTTGACAAAGTGGGAGGACCTTTATGGAGAGGACTCAGGAAACAGAGGCCTTGCTTGCTCACCTCCGTGGAGGAGGGCTGCTTCTATCCTTGGTCTTGCTGACACCAAAAGAATTGAGCACAGGCCCATCTCAGACAGCACAGGGTTTTGCTGCCTTGCTGTTCCTCCATCATCCTCCATTGACTCTTGCTGATCATCCCATGGCTGCTGACTCTACCCCATGAGAGGCAGGGGAGCACAGCTTATCTCATTCCACCCTATCTCAGATCTCTGAATAACTGGGTCTTGCTAGGACAATGGAGGTATCTAGACAAAGTGCAGTCCTGCCTCATCCACAGCAGCAGAGGGTACCAGAGACACTGCTGAGCACCTAAGCAGCCGCTTTCAGGAACTGGATGGGGACCTCACTCAGGCCACATGGGGACCATCTGAGAGCCCATCAGTTCATTGCTTTGCCAGGTCTTGTGTATGATCTCTGACAAATGAAATTTGTCTTAGCAAGGCCCTGGGGCAAGAGAGGTAGAAGCACACTGATGGAGAAGACAAGCAAAGGCAGATAAACAAAATTATTAAGGCAGAGGTGACTGCAATGGGTGTTCAGAGGCGGCTGCAGTGGAGAACAGTGGGGTGGGTGCTGAACAGGGGAACTTGGGGCTCCATTCCTTACTGATCCCTTGGCAAGGGAGACCTGACGGTTCTTTTGTCTAACACTCATTAGTTCAGTTCTTGCCTCCTCCGAAAGCCTCCAAAAGCTACATTAATA
>CABHPP010104313.1:0-5000 GCA_902168425.1 Peromyscus attwateri
CCTCCTCCTCCTCCTCCTCCTCTTCCTCCTCCTCCTCCTCCTCCTCCTCCTCCTTCTTCTTCTTTTTAAGAGACAGAATTCCTTTGTGTAGCCCTGGCTGTCCCAGTACTTACTCTGTAGACCAGATTAGTCTCGAACTCAGAGATCCACTTGCCTCTGCCTCCCAAGTGCTGGGATTAAAGCTGTGTACCACCACTGCCCCAGCTGCAGTATGTGTTCTTTTTTTTTTTTTTTTTTTTTTTTTTTTTTTTTTTTTTTTTTTTTTTTGGTTTTTCGAGACAGGGTTTCTCTGTGTAGCTTTGTGCCTTTCCTGGAACTCACTTGGTAGCCCAGGCTGGCCTCGAACTCACAGAGATCCGCCTGGCTCTGCCTCCCGAGTGCTGGGATTAAAGGCGTGCGCCACCACCACCCGGCTTGCAGTATGTGTTCTTAACCAGTGAGCCATCTCTCCAATTCTTGACTCATGTTTTAATAGGTAGAATCTCATCAATGACAGTTAGGTTAACAATTATTTTTTATGTATTTGTTATCTCATTAGCTGTCAAAGAATCGAAGATACTGGGGAAATTCGTGAACAGGCTGTGTGTGTAGTAGTGCATGTCTGCAGTTCCAGCACTTGGAAGGCTAAAGTAGAAGGATTGCTTTGTTTTTGAGGTCAGTCTTTGCTACATTGTGAGTTAGAGGCCAGCCTGGGTTCCATAGTAAGATCCTCTTTGAGAGGGAGGGAGGGAGGAAGGGAGAGAGAGAGAGAGAGAGAGAGAGAGAGAGAGAGAGAGAGAGAGAGGTGTCAACAGATTGTGAAACTGTCCTCTTGGGGCTGGTGTTCTCTGCTCTGTTTCCTGTTCCTTTAAGAGTTTAAGATGTAAGGAGTCGCAGCTGAGAGCCGTTCCTCCTTCCTCAACCATGCCTTCCTTGCCTTGATGGACCTTACCCTCAAAATGTGAGTCTGACGGTCAAGTCATTCCTTCTAGAATGGCTTTAAAAATCTGGGAAGACAACTTCTAAAATCTCATTTTCTTTTTATTATTACTGTGTGTGTATCTGTGTATGCACAATGCATGTGTGGGGGATGCCCCTCCACAGTGTGCATGTAAGGATTCCACTTGTGGAATTAATTCTCCCTTTTCACCTTCCCAAGGGTTTTGGAACAAGAAGAAAAGAAGAAGAGGAGGGAAGAGGAGGAGGAAGGAGGAGGGAGGAGGAGGAGGAGGAAAGAGGAAGAGGGAGGAAGGAGGAGAAAGAGGAAGAAGGGGGAGGGAGGAGAAGGAAGGAGGAGGAGGGAGGAAGGAGGAGGAGGAAGGAGGAGGAGGGAGAGAAGAGGAGGAGGGAGGAAGGAGAAGGAGGGAGGAAGGAGAAGAAGGAAGGAGGAGGAGGAAAGAGAAAGAGGGAAGAAGGAGGAGGAGGGAGGAGGAGGAAAGAGGAAGAGGGAGGAAGGAGGGAGAAGGGGGGAGGAGGAGGAAGGAGAGAGAAGGAGGAGAAGGAGGAAGGAGGAGGAGAAGAGACAGCTGCTCTAGAAAGGTCTCTGCTGCGTCTCTGTGCTTTCCAGTATTGTCTTCCACCCAGGACCCTGAGACTTGTTTTCTAAGGTCTTTCTAGGAAAGGAATGTCAAACTGAGATTTCTGGGCACTTTTGAGGCCGGAAAAGCAGAAAAGAGTCAACCGACTTTAAGGAGTGGTGGCTCAGGCCTTGCATTTGTACTAAGGACCTAACAGTTCCAGGGGAGATGTAACAGAGAGAACATAGTCAAGCAGATGGGGAGGAAGTAACACCTGGAGGGGTACCAGTCAGTGCCCAAAGACAGTCCTCAGCACCGTAATGTCCAGGGTTGAAGTCCCAAAAGATCAAAACCCAAAAAAATAACCGGGAGTGGCAGCACAGGCTTTTAATCCCAGCATTCAAGAGGCAAGGGCAAAAATATCTGTGAGTTCCAGGCCAGTCTGGTCTACATAATGACTTCTAGGACAGCCAAGGCTACAAAATGAAACCCTGTCTCAAAAAAACAAAACAAAACAAAACAAAATCACGTGTGCGTGTGTGTACATGTTCATTTGTAGAAGTGAGTGTGCATGTGTGTACAGAGGCTAAAGGTCAAGGTCAGGTGTCCTTCATCAATCTCTTCTGTACACTTTGAGACAGACAGGGTCTCCCACTGAACCTGCCGTGGACTAATTCCCTGAGACTGGTTGGCCAGCCAGCCCCAGGGAACCTCCTGTCTCCACTGGCGTTACAGATTGTGACAATGTATCCAGTAGTATTTTTTCTTTACAGTTTTTCTTTTAAAATACTCTTAAGTTTTGGAGACTCTCATACAATGTGTTTTGATCGTATTCACACACCCACACACATTCTCCAGCTCTTCCCTAATCCAGGTCCATCTCCCCACCCATCCAAGGCTGTGCTCTCTCTCCTCTCTCCCCAGTAGAATCCACTCTGTGCGGCCCAGATGATTGGGGGTGTGGGGCCCGCCCTGGAGCTTGCTAGATTCATCAGGGATCACACACCCTGACTCTTCCTCTCGCAGCAGCCATCTCCTCACCTGGGGAACTCTGTGTCCACCTCTCCCTCACCATGCTGGGATTTGTTTGGTGGGCTGGCTAGTTTTACGTCAACTGGAGACAGGCTAGAATCATCCAAGGGGAGGGATCCTCGATTGAGAAAATGCCTCCATAAGATCTGGCTGTAAAGCATTTTCTTAATTAGTGATTAATGGGGGAGGGGAGGGGAGGGGAAGGCCCAGCCCATGGTGGATGGTACCATCCCTGGGCTGGTGGTCCTGGGTTCTATAAGAAAGCCAAGTGAGCAAGTCATGTATAGAAAGCCAGTAAGGCCGGGTGGATCTCTGTGAGTTCGAGGCCAGCCTGGGCTACAGAGTGAGTTCCAGGACAGGCTCCAAAGCGACACAGAGAAACCCTGTCTCGAAAAACCAAAAAAAAAGAAAAAAAGAAAAAGAAAAAAAGAAAGCAAGCCAGTAAGAAGCACCCCTCTGTGGCCTCTGCATCAGCTCCTGTCTCCAGGTTCCTGCCCTGTTGGAGTTCTTGTCCTGAATTCTTTCAATGATGGACTGAGATGTGAAAGTGCAAGCCAAAGAAACCCTTCCTCCCCAACTTGCTTTTGGTAGTGGTGTTTGATCACAGCAGTAGTGACCCTAACTGAGACATCTGGCATCAGCAGCTCTTGTGCACGCTGTCACAACTGCTGTGAGTTTGTGTGCATCCTCCTAGCCGATCCCTGGGCTTTGGGAGGAGGGATGATATGGATGTCCTATTTAGGACTGAGCACTCTGCAATCCCTTCTCTATTCTTTGGCCAGTTGTAGGTCTGTGTTAATTGCCATCTAATGCAAGGAGGAACTTCTCTGATGAGAGCTGAGAGATGCATTAGCGTGTGGGTATAGCAATAAGTCATTAGGAGTTTAAAACTGTGTCCATTTAGGAGACTAGGCTCTCCCCTGGGGCCTAGGAGCTAGTTCATAATCACAGGTTCGTGGCCCTGATGATAGTGTCAGGTATGGGCCCCATCTGGTGGAAGTTGCTTTTTTTTTTTTTTAAGTGGGTGCTAGAGATCTGAACTCAGGTCCTCATTTGCACAGCAAGCCCTCACTGACAGAGCCACCTCCCCAGTGTCCCCCACCCCCGTCATTTTTTAAAAGAGATCTATTGACATTTGGAAAGAGTATTTGCTTAAGAAACATAAGATTACAAAAAGGAAAAAAACAAAACCAAAACCAAAACAAAACCAACAAAACAAAAACACTCTCCAGGGCATTTTGTACTGTAAAACAGGCAATAATAACATGGACCATAAACACTGGGATGGTTACAAGGGCACTAGCCATGAGCATATAAACTCCACTCACAAAGAAATTCTGAGAAGCAAAATGTACAGACTAGTATGCATCACTATGGTTGGTGATCGTGTGCACGAGCTTTATGTTTTTGGTTTTTTGAGACCGAGTTTAGGGATTAAAGGTGTGAGCCACCACCGCCTGGCTGTTTTTTTCTTGAGACAGGGTCTCACTGTGTAGCCCAGGCTGGCCTCAAACTCAGAGATCCAGAGCCTCTGCCTCCTTACTGCGGACTTTAAAGGCGTACACCACCATGCCTGCCTTGCACCCAGTTTTAACTGTGCTCATCTGAAACACCATGACAGACAGCTTCAGTCTTGTGATGAAATCAGTCAAACCACAATGGGTCACCCAAAGAGCAGAAATCCCATAAAATGCAGATGTGCAAAAAGGACATCTCTTTATTTATTGGGGAAATTTCATAAGATCAATGTCGTTATAATGCACCTTGGCAGACAAATTTGAAAAAAAAGCATATGTTATATTAAAATAAATCATATAGGACTTATTCCTCCAATATTAGAATGTGAATATGAAATATAGCTGGGTGGTGGTGGTGGTTCACACCTCCCAGCACTTGGTTGGCAGAAGCAGGGATCTCTGTGAGTTCGAGGCCAGCCTGGTCTTCAAAGTTAGTTCTGTTCTGGAACAGCCAAGTCTACACAGAAAAATCTTGAAAAACCAAAAACAAAACAAACAAACAAACAAACAAACAAACAAAAAAAAGCAAACAAACCAAAAAACCCATGAAGATATATAGCCTGGTAACCTATGAAATGAGTTGGTATCAGCCAGGTGTCTACCTGCAGTGCCAACTATCAGGAGATTCAGGCAGGAGAATTATCTGAGACCAGGAGTTCAAGACCAGTCTGGTTAATACACTGAAATCCCATCTTAAAAGAATAGAAAATAGGATGGGAGAGATGGCTCAGTGGTTAAGAGTAAGAGCTGCTCTTCCAGAGGACCTGGGTTCGATTCCCAGCACCCACATGGCAGCTCACAGACATCTGTAATTCCAGTCCCAGGAGGTACAATGCCCTCTCCTAGAGTCCGTGAGCTCTGTGTGTGTGTGTGGTGCACCATGCAGGTAAAACCTCCATATACACAAAAATAAATAAATAAAAAGAACATAAAATAAAAGTGGGGGAAACAAACA
>CABHPP010104313.1:10000-12186 GCA_902168425.1 Peromyscus attwateri
CTGATGTATTGGGTACAATGTCTTAACTTTGGTGACAGTAGTGAGTTACGCCGCAGAATGTCCTTTTTTCTGGTTGGGGGACATGCTAGAGTTTTGGGGGCTTTAGCACCAGAGTAATGGTTTAACAAAACATACATATTCAAGGAGAGAAAACAAAAGTGTCCAACGTTAACAGAAGGATCTAGGTCACTGGTGCTCACTGTACTATTTTTATAACTTTTATGTAGGTTTGAACATTTTCAAAAAAAAAAGAAAGCTCGAGGCTGGGCACAAAGACCCAGTCAGTATAAATCAGTTCCCTGTTGTGTGAGTTGATTTTTATATCTACATGAGGATGAGCTGAACAAAGAAATGATGCCACAGAGCAGTGGAAGGAGACGTTCCTGGTGTGGACATGAGGAGCTGGGACCTCCCTTCCTCTGCCCAGCCTTCCAAAGGTATAAACAGTGTCCTCAGACATACAGAGACCTCCTCTCCCCGTGGGCGTGGGCATCATGCTCTCCACACTGTGGGAGGGGAATGTCTGGGCCCATGCAGCCGGTCATCACCCGAGTTCACAGCCTGGCTCTCAGACACTACTTCTGTGGAAAGTAAAAGGCCTGGGGTGCAAAGGATACCCTCAGTCCTCAGCCTTGCTGGAGACAGCTCCCCGGGTGAGGGGGTGAGGAGCTCTGTCCTCTGCGAGACCCACCTGTATAGGGTGGCAGCTGCTCACTGAAGCACTGATTAATCCCTTCTCTGAAGCCTCCAGCCACTTATTTTGATATCTTACACCTCTTTTTTTTTTTTTTTTTGGTTTCTTTGTGTAGTTTTGGTGCCTGTCCTGGATCTCACTCTGTAGACCAGGCTGGTCTTGAACTCACAGAGATTCGCCTTGGCTCTGCCTCCCACATGCTGGGATAAAAGGCATGTGCCACCACTGCCCAGCTCTTACGACTCTTTTTAAAGAAAATATTTTTTAGAGCTGGAGACATGGCTCCGTGGTTAAGTACACTGGCTGATCTTCCAGAGGACCCCGGGTTCAATTCCCAGCATCCACATGGCAGCTCACAACTCTCTGTAACTACAGTTCCAGTGGATCCGACACACTCAACACAGACATTTGTGCACACTAATGCACGAGAAAAAATAAGTTTAAAAGAAAATATTGTTATTCTTTCTGTGTGTGTGTGTGTGTGTGTGTGTGTGTGTGTGTGTGTGTATGAGACAGAGAGAGACAGAGACAGACAGACAGAGGCACAGAGAGATACAGAGAGAGAGACAGAGAGAGGAGCTTACAGATGCCTGCAGTGTAGGGTCCTATAGAGTTAGAGCTACAGGTGATTGTGAGCTCCCCAATGTGGGTACTGGGAACTGAACTTGAGTCTGCTGGAAGAGCTGGAAGCCTTCTTAATTGTTGTCTCTTTAGTCCCAGCCCCTCTTCACCACAGAGGTTATATTGTTTCTTTCACTTGTAGGAAAACAGGCTCAGAAAAGGTTCAGAGTCTTTGTGAGCCACAGTGCAAGATCTGGACCTAGGACTTCCTGACTCCTCTCAATCCGTCTGTGTGCGTGTGTGTGTGCGTGTGTGTGCGCGTGCGTGCGTGCGTGCGTGCATGTGTGTGTGTGTGGTGTGGTGTGTGTGTGTGTGTGTGGTGTGGTGTGTGTGTGTGTGTGTGTGTGTGTGGTGTGTAGCTTGATACTATGTAAAACTCCACCCTGACGTGCTCAGCAAGCCCTCTGAAGTTAGTGAAAGTGACAAATGAGGAGACTGAGATCAGAGAAGAGGCTTGGGGCAGGTCCTGGGCTGGAACAGGGAAATTTGCTCATTCTGTGACCTTTGCTTGGGACTCCCTCCATAACCACCAGCGGAGACAGATAAACCCCTCAGGGAGGGCTGACTGGGTTATAATGGGTGAGCGAAGTCCTCTTTTACTTCTCTTTTAGGGACACCATTTGATTTCTAAAAGTGTCCCCTCTGGGGAATTCCTGTGGCTACCCTTAGACCCCTGTCTCACCCTCACGACAGCCGTGCCTCACCGGGCCATGTTCAAGCTAGACCCCTGGGATCACCACTTCCCTCCTGAGTCTCTGGAAACCCAGGACAGCATCACGGCTAGGCCACTTCTCCCCCCCCCCCCCCCCCCCCGGGCCCCCCGAACCTCTGCTCCTGCTTTCTTAGTGGAGCACTTTCCTTCCAACTGTTC